>OX101753.1:32380677-32611411 GCA_944452675.1 Tachina lurida | reverse complement strand
CATCTTTTTCTCGTAATTTGTCTTTCATAACATGTTTGCTGATCTCCCAGGAGCCCGTCTATACCGTGACCAATAGCGAGATGCTCTTCCTATTTATGCTTACTATTTGTTTTGAGAGCTTACTGTAAAAGCAGGGTCACATTTTCTTTGCTATCCTTACTTTCACTCAGCCTATTCCATCTATCTTCTACTTTCTGAAGCTTTTGTTTGAGGATAATATTTTTAATGGTTTAAAACTTCATTGCGAGTGGGGTATATAGCAGAACCATCCTTCGTTAGCTCGTCCGCGTGCTCCTTGCCGATTAAGTTACTATATGCAGCAACCCACATAAAAGTGGTGGAGAGTTTAACGTGAAACTAGGAACACATTTACCTTGTGACCATACACTACTCAGGCTTCCCCATCGATCTTCTTCTTTCTGAAGAAAGAGTTCAGTTAGAAGATATTATTTTTAATGGTGCCAAAAGAAGCGTCCATAGCAGCTCCAGTCCTGGTTAGTTCGCCGGCCCGCCTATTTGCCGATGAAGTTACTATGTCTAGCAACACAGATGATAATAGTTTAGATCTAACAACAAAGTCTGGATAGCTTATCCTTACATTTATTAAATAAAACTAAGGAAGTTTTAATACATCTTAGCACAAGAAGCCAGTCAGCAGGGCAGTCGACAAGTATTCGGATTTCCCCCTAACATTTCTTGATCATGTCATAATTATTTGCTATTTTGAGCCCATATATATTGCTTTCTAGATGGGAAAAGGTGTTGGTTTTTAACTCAATTTCAAAGAACTGCTTCTACTTCGCTCTACAGCGGCGGATATACTACTTCGGAGTTTCCTCTACGCTGCGCTCTACAGTAGCAATGACTTATTCCGTACGCACTGTACGAAGTGTCTGCGGATGCGTATAATTATCTATTGTCATCATTATGAGTAATATCATCCTGACTTTTCATGTTGAAATGCCAAACCAAACTAAACATAAGTCACTTGACAGCTAACAAAATGGCCGCCACTTAAAAAAAATTTGCCAACTTAAAGTTTTATGCATCTAAAAAGCATACTTAAAGGAAACGATATAATATTCTAAAAAGAAACGATAGATGTACCTGTGCCCGCATAGGGTATCGCTGCAAACCTGAACCCGATTAAAAGATACTCTCACGGTGAAAGAAAAATGTTGTGCATCGATCGCAATTGATCATAGTCTGTGTATCAAATTATTCAGTAACCGTTGGTATCTTTTTTTCCTGGGCTCTGCATCACTTCATTTAATGCAAAATCTGTATGATTTTGCCCATTTCTGGTGAAATTAAGTAAACCGTATATCGGATAGGTCTATCCTATAATGACTTCTGCCGAAGTTGACAAGAAGAAAGTAAAGAAGAGATAATCTTCTACTTTTTTTGCTAATGTCCAGCTTTGCATCTCTCGAGGTACAAATTTGTATGCAGCCATATACTAGACGATCATTCAGATTTATCTGAGATTAAGTTGAGTGCCCTTATCAGATATATCAATGCGACGAGTTGGATTTAGTAAAGACCCCCGTATCAGAATACCTAGGTACAGTTCTACATAGGTTGATACCGATGAGTGGAGTCGTTTTTTCAAGAAGGAATCATCTAGATTATACTTGAATGCCTGCGCGTAGTAGGTAGCCACATAAACCAACAAACTAACCAAACAACCAAAGATCCAACCAACTAACCAACCATGTATACCGTTTATGGAGGAATTATTGCAATGCTGTGAGGTAATCGTTATCAGCCTCTTTTATATTACAGTACTAGCTTTAACCAGGAATCTATTATACAGAACCCTTCATTTCTATTGTAGTGAATTACAACCATCCAACTTAAGTTTAAATAGGAGTTCCCTTCAAAGGAGAGACTACAGACTTGTCTATCTATCTGCAAGGATACGAGTAAAAATATAAGCCCTCCTACAAAAGTACTTAAAAGTATAACAATATTGTACCAAAATCCCTGATAGTTTGTCTCTGCCGTACCTGCACACCTTGCCAGTAGAGAGCATGTACTTCTTTGAAAGTTACTTAATATCATTAAGTTTTTAATGCACACATTTTGGGAAGAAGACGTTTTAAATTTTACGAGTATTTGCCATTTTCGTGTGTACAAGAGCAGCAGCAATTGCAGCGGGAGGGCTGAACAACAAAATGTTTAACCGCAGGAAATGCATTTTAATGCAGCATTTGCTACGTGTTTCTTTATTTTCAACCACACACATTCAAATACTATTTATGTTGGAAGTACAACAAATCTTTTGTGTGGCATAAATATAAGTAAGTTAGCAAACTGAAAGAGGGACTTTTCGTAGACAGGGACACATTTTTGTGGCTTTATCGTTGCGAAAAAAAAGAAAACTCTAAAAGTTTCATTATCTTTTTTTTGCTGCATTAAAATTCTTTTATTGAAATGTTAGCATAAGACTAACTGACTGTTGTTCCTATTGTCTGTGGAGGCTTCAGCTGGGTTCGCTTATCTTTTTCACCTTTTGTGCGTCGAGTGTCTATTAACTTTAAACTGCTGTGTGTTTCTTCTTTTACTTTTTTTTGTAGCAACGACTTTGGGCCAGCTATAATTACATTTAACGGAAGTACACATAATTTTCTAGTCAATTGTCTAGTTCTGGTTGTAAACTGGCAACCTGGTTGGATTTTATAAGGAAAATAATTCAAACCAAAAACTAAACACCCCTTTAGGAGGCCTCCCATTGCCACCCATTTATCCAGACATTTCTACATGCAAACACTCATTCTTACTTGAGTTGAGGCTTTTTTTTTCTGAATACACACATATATAACTCCTCGGAACACGTAAATAATAAGCAGACTTCATGCTTTAATGGCTGCAGGATAGCGTCGGTACAAGTTGTATTTAGTTTAGGGTAGTTGAAGAGCAATTTTAGTCTTAGTATGAAAGTCATTGTCATTGTCCAATAAAAACCACTATAAGCACAAATTGTGCAGAAAATTTCATTATGATTGCACAGACAGACGGAAAAATACTTGAAAAGTAAATGATGAGTCTAAGGTATGGTTGAATCATGCAAGGACAGAGGATAGTCAGGTATCACTTGCCTGCTCTGGCACATTCATGCCAACCCAACCCAATAATATGCCTTGTTGAAAATTGCCTGGCTTAAGTCGTCACTTTGGCCGTTTGATAAGAAGGAATGGAGGGGGGAAGGAAGGAAAGAAGGAAGGGAGGAGGTATTCATTAACAACAGACTGACACAACTAAAATTAAAAGTGTGTATATAGTAAATTTTTCTACTTTATTGATCGTTGTAACATTTAATTGCTTGTAATTGTAGTAAGAGTTGCAAACCAAAAAAAAGAAGATAAAAGCATAAAAAATTTTGCAAAATAAAAATGGAAATATTTTTCACTCCAACATTCATTCACTCTCCTTACAAAAAACAAAAAAAAAAATAGCGACTACTGTCTGCTCGTTAAGTGTTTATGTGCAAGTTTAATTAAGCGTTATTGTATGTGCTTAAGGTGTTAAACATATGGAATTTATTAGATTCTCCAGCATTTGTCTTGTTGTAAAACATGAATGTCGTTGTAGCTCTGCTCAGCTGTGCCATGACAACTGAATGTATGAAAATTAAATACTAAAGTGTTTAATAAAACATTACGGAGATTATGGTGGCAGGAATTATGTAATGAAATAGATATTTGGGGACAGATAAGTTAATTGCAAAGTGTTAAATAACATTGATAAAATAATAAAGTCTACTTTATTTTTTCTTAATATACATAGTTTCGAAGAAGAAATCTCTTCGAATCGACTATTAACTTAAAATATTTATTTATACTCTTTTATAAAAATTGGCCGGAAAATATGTAAATCTTTTATTAAAGATGGTCTTTCCCTGACTTCCTAAGTATCTATAAGCGCATATTTTCGACTTCATAAAAAGTTAACTTAAGAACCTCGAAATCATAAACTAAAAATGTGTTCGCTGCCGTGTGCTATTCTCATTATAGTGAATAATAATATTCAGTAGAATTCTCATTTGATTTGTTTTAAAATAAGTATATGCCAACATCATAACGTTTAAATAAAAATAAATTTATAATGAATTCAATGCAATGCAATAAAATTATTTATTAGTATATGTGTGATTGACTACAAATATAATTAACTTATATTATACTATTATACTATTATTATATTATATAATTTGTTGGCCAAGAAGGTGCCTCCCGACGACTCAAAAATACTTTAGTTCTTCGAACTGTCACCGCGAAATCTTCACCATTTCTCTAATGAATTTTAACATTCTCAGTTACTTCTTGTATCACGACAACTGGCGGGCTATTTAAAAACGCCCAGAAATACAAAATGTTTCAAACATCAGCTTTGCTACCACGTCCTTAGTTTAAAGTAAGGAGTTCAACTTCTTACCACTACTTGGCGGAAACGAGGCTGGTCTATGGCTTTAGATTCCCACTACTCGGGTTTAATGAACATAAACAGTTTTAAGTTCGATATAGTGCGCCAAGAATGCCGGAATATAAAACACTACTTGGTCAGTCGATATGGGGTCACTGTATGGGTGGGTCCATAAGTATATATTCTAGACTCTAGACTTGAAATAAATAACTTTTGTTTTTTAATTATTTATCATATTTTAGCCACTTTTTCCGAAACTCTGCAAGAAGTTGGTTGGCAATCCTAGTTAGGATTTCACTCACTATTTTAGCGGTTATTAATTTTTAGGAAAGAAAAATAAGATACCTTTTATCTTTGGGAATGTCTCAAGGAAGTGCCACTATTTATTTAAAGTTAAGGTCTATTATAAAAATAAAACTATTTGTAAATAACTTTTCTCTCCCAATAATTTCTTAAACCTTCATGTGATTACTGCACTACAACAGTTTTAAGGACCGACCGAGGCTTTTAGGTGGCTCTTAGCAGCCGTATTCTCCTGCATATCGTGAGAGCATATGATGGTATTCATTATATGGGTCTGTACCAAATGGACTTTATACGACTATCATACGAGCTGTCCTGTAACTTAACCAAACCCATGAATTTCTTTGAATCGCATGTAAACCATGCCAATATAGGCATAATGATAATGATACGTGTTCTCCATTTTAGGAGCAAACTACTTAAATTATAAATTTCCATTGCGTTCTGTCCTGTGTTGTTGGGATCACAGTAGTCTTAGGTTGACCACATTGCCTATTGCTCTGTTTGTGGTATGTTACAGCAAGGTTTGCTAAGAAAATATGGCCTTGATACAACTGTAGGGACATCTTGAGGCTTGTCGCAGTCGCTCTGTCATATTTGTCGAAATGAAAACAAGGAACAGACAGTTTTCCACTTTCTTTGCGAATGTCCAGCTTTTGCATCTCTCCAGACACAAGTTTCTAAGGCAGCCATATACTAGACGACCTTTCGGAGTTATCAGTGATTGCTTCAAGTGATCTTATGAGAGTATGCGAGTACTTGGATACATTTCTTCTTAAGTTGACACCGACGAGTGGTCGGAGTGGTCTGTCAAAAAGGAATGATGTAGACACGCGAACAAACCATGTCAACTCGTATTCTTTTCACTTGTTAACAGCTTTTCAACTTAAATAGGCGTAATATGTATTTTAAGACCCGAACTCATAAGAAAACATGTGAAAACGATGTAGAAGCCAGAACATAGACGAATATTTAACCCACATTTTTACCCAGCAGTGCCCCTATTATCCGTCATTAAGCCAATGAATTTCAAAGATAAAGCCCCTAATATCATTCGGTTTACACTTACCAATATCACTAATACTCTCATGGAAACGTCCGCTCAGCCAACGCAGCTCATGACGTTGCAGCTTCGTGTAATGGCAGATAATATATTCAATAATTTCTGGTTCCTATTCATGCCGCACAGAAATGTAGAGTGCAAGTTTCCCAAATGCTGGTTTTTGCTCTGATCGAGCAGCGACCAGTCAACGCTGCTATCACGTCTCATCGCCTTCCTAGTCATATAGACTAGCAGTTTGGATCTTCCTGTGTAAAGTTTTTCTCACATAGCCCTCGATACTCTAAAATCTTCCTTACTTCGCCATGAACGGTTAATTTTGCGTGCTACCCAACTACTGAGTTCCTTGTAGTAATGACCTTTCGGTAATTTCTCCGATCTATTACACATTCCCCTATCTTGCCACCTCATCGGCAATTACATTGCCTTCAGCACTGCTTTCGCCAGAACATAGTCTGACACTATATTTGTTCATAACCAAGTTGAGGGCTCTCCTACAGTCACTAAAAACTTTCGATTTGTCATTCCATCCCTTGGCTGTGCTGCATGACAGTTGACGTAGAAGGTAACCTTCTCACCTTCAGCTACATTCCTGGCCACTAGTTCCGTGGCCCTAAGGATCGCTAAGATTTCAGTTTGGAAAACGCAGCAATCATTCGGCAGTCTGAAAGAACACCAAATGTCCGTGCCCAAGATATAGACACCTGCCCCTGTGCCTTCCCCCATTTCTGAGAAGTCTGTAAGTCGGAAGTCGGATTTGACCCAATAGCCCCTATCCAGAATTACAAGTGAGCGTGTTTTACTAAAATCAATTTCAACTACCTTATAGTCTGGGAACCCAGGGGTTATGGATCACGGATCACTAAAACTGATATCATTTAAGATTGTTGTGTGATGTGTTATTCCAATAAGGAATAAACTATACCTACTTCAGCGAGTTTAAGGAGACTTCTAGTCGCCATTCTCACCATAACGCCTTCTATAGGAAGTAGGTGAAGAATGACGACCAAGGCAGCCTGTGGTTTGCTCAGCTGAGGACTTGTTATGCCCAACAAGGCACACCGCTGAACCTTAGAAAGTAATCTCCTGTGGCTTTCCTTCTTCAATGCCTACCACCATACCAATTAGTTAGTAAAAGTTTAGTGTTTTAGTAATTTTTTGGCCTGGAGAAGAATTGGCTTAAAGCAGGTATTATACATTCTTAATTTCAAAATACGGGACAAGTCATTGGACATCCATGTCTTTCTTACTGAGTACATGGTCTCACGAGCTTTGTCTAAACGATTTGTAACATCTTCATCCTCACCGCAATTTTTAAATATTGCACATCCTTAGCAATAGAAAAATTGGACATCCTCTATGTGTGCACTCTCGGTCTTGATCTTTCTTGTACTAATGTGCACTCCGAATTTCAAGGAATCTCGACGAAGATGTAATAAGCCCAAGCAAATTTCTTTTAGCCAGAATATCTTGTTTATTTCAGTTAATATTATGTTTCAGATCACGGGACATGTAATTCGACATCCACGTCTTTATTAAGAAGTACATGGTCTTACGAGCTTTCTCTAAACGATTTGTAATATCTTCATCCACACCACAATTTTTAAAGACTGCACTCCTTAGCAATAGAAAAATTTGACATCCTCTATGGTGTCCAATATTGGCCTTGGTCTTTCTTGTACTCATGCGCAATCCAACTTTCAAGGTATTTCGACGAAGATGTAATAAGCCCAATCAAATCTCCCTTAGTCAGAATATCTTATTTATTTCAGTTAATCTTATGTTTCGGATCATGGGACAAGTCATTCGACATCTATGTCTTTGCTAAGAATTACATGGTCTTACGAGCTTTGTCTTTTCGGTTTTTATAATCTTCACGAAGACATAATAAGCCCACGTTAACTTTCTTTAGGGAGAATATTTTATTTATTTCAGTTAAGCTTATGTTTCAGATCACGGAACAAGTCATTCGACATCTAGGCCTTTCCTAAAAATTACATGGTCTTACGAGCTTTGTCTCTTCGGTTTTTAAACTCCTCATAAAGACATAATTATCCCAAGTTAACCTCCTTAGTGAAAATATTTTATTTATTTCAGTTAATCTTATGTTTCAGAGCACTTGACAAGTCATTCGACATCTAGGTCTTACCTAAAAATTACTTGGTCCGACGAGCTTTGTCTCTTCGGTTTTCAAAATCTTCGTGAAGACACAATAAGCCCACGTTAACTTCCTTTAGGCAGAATATTTTATTTATTTCAGTTAATCTTGTGTTTCAATTTGCTTTGATTTACTTTAAATTGTATTAACATGAATTTTAAAGTACTACCAGTCCTTCCCATGATTTACTTCTATTGCCAGCGTTGATTTACAATCAAACTTCATAAAAAAGTATATAAAATATCATGATTCCTTCTTGTGTTGGCAATTTTTTAAAGTGGTTTTGGTAAATGAAAATAAACGAGTATTTTATTGTTTTGCGTGTATTTTTTTCAAATTGCTTAAACAATTTTTTTTAAGCAGCAATTTGTTGGGTTTTGTTTGAATGTGTTTTGTGTACAAATGAATATCACGTGCCTGCGAAGCTTAATGCTGACGTTGATGCAACAAACAACAATTTTATTTTATCTGTGTTTTTTTTTTTGGCTGCTGCTATTTTTGCACAACTCATCTCTAGAACAGATGTTGCAATATGATTTTCATACAACAACATTGAACAACAACTAAGTTGGACGTGTGTAAGATAAATGTATTAAAACAAAGTAAGACAACCACAGTGGTTCCTTTACATTACCAAAAAATAAAAAAAAATATAAAAAGAGTTTGTATGTATTTCTTTAGTATGAGCTTTACTGGGCCTGTTGTGTGAAGGCAGTATTGTAAGCATTTCCGGACATGCGCCTTGGAATATTTTAAAATGCTTCAATACGCAATATAAAACTTAGATTTGTTTCTATTCACATTTCAGTAAATAAGTTTTTGTTCCAAATATGTTTTTCTTTTTTGCCCAGTCAATACTTCGATGATACAACTGTAAACTCACTTACGATTCCCTTTTAAATCCTTCACACAATACCCCAGCTTTGATTCAAGCCATCATCATCACATCATCATTATCAACAGCCTTTTGGATTTCTATATTTTTTTTTTTTGTTCTTTTAATGTTTGTTGCTGAACCTCTAATACCACTTTATTTGAGGTAAAAACATCATAATGCCTTAGCACGAATAATGAACTTTTAGCATTGAATAATGGCCAAGTTGTAATGCAAATCTCGTAGTGTTTTGGTTGCTGGTCCTTGTGTCGTTGCCAAGTATTGCTTGCACGTTGCGCAATAACGAATAAGAAGGGCTTTTGCTTCATTGAATACTGATATCATTTGCTTCTATTTTCGTTTTACTTCGAACACTAATTCCAAACCAAAGAGTTTCTTCTTTCATTCTAGTTATGTGCTCGTCAATTTGTTTTTGTTTTGTTGCTTGTGTTCTATATATATTTTTTTAAAGGAGTTTTTGTTGGTATATGACTGTCGCTGGTTTGTTGTTTTGTCTTGCAACAAACTGTTCTGTTGGTTTTTGCTTTACTGATGTGTGGGAAGAAATCAATTTTTGTTGTTGCCAAAATAATAGAGAAGTTAAGGATTTGGGAAAAGAATTTTTGGCTGCCTAAGGCCGACGCAATGAGCGGCAAAGCGGTGAGCGGTGAGCGGTGAGCGGCAGAGCGGCAGAGCGGCGAGTTTGAGCTCCTCTTCTTTGTTTTTCTTAATGGGACTGGAGTGAAACAATCAGTAGACGTATTGCTAGTGCTGGACATATTCTTATTAATCAATGTTAGTTCTTCAGTACTGCTGCTGATAGGCGTACTGTTTACCAATATAATATCGTCCTCACTCAGAAGATCGTCAATAATATCATTTTATACCCATGTTTATACTTCGCCGCTCAAAAATCAACTAAAAATTAGAACAAGTTCTATTCCTGAGCGGCGCCGCTTAGCCGCCGCTTCAGTAGTATTCCATATGTTTGAATTTTCGGCCACTCACCGCTTTGCCGCTCATTGCATGGCCTCGGCCTAAAACTTATAAATACGTTAGGAAATTGCAAAATATTTTATAAGATTTATTCAGTAGATATTATACATGTTATTGCAAATTTATTTAATATTATGTATGACAAAACTTTTATGCTTTTGTCACACTTACGCTTGCTCATGCGAGTTTTCAGTTGTAAGCCTTAAGCACCAGAGCAGTACAGTAATCTCCACTTAACTGGTTTTTTTTTTAATTTATGATTTTTTAATGCAATTAAACGGGGTGAAGAAATTAATCTGAGATCAATTGAGCGTACACCAGAGGCCTGCGCCGAGCGATTTTGTCGGCGGCGGCTGGCTCATAAAAAATCATCGGCGGCGGCTGAAAATCGGCTGTCAGCCGGCTGAAACAACTTCAGGTATAACCATGATACAGTAATACAAAGGTAGAGAAATTCAAATATAATAGGAAACAATACAATAAAAATACCATATAATAGGAAAGAAGTAGAAATAAATTCAGTCCATAGCTTCAAATACTAAAATGACTGAACTATATATGTTTTAAATTTAGTTTTGCATTCATACCTCAGCGAAATATAGTACGTTCGAAGCTAAAATCTCAAGTTAAATAGATAACAAATATTTATAAAAAAAATAAAAAAACCCGACTGGGACCAACTTTGAACCGTTAAATATTCTATGATCTATGATAATGATCATTCACAATGAAAAATCATAAGAGAAACATAAAGATGATTTTAAAATACCTATCGAATGATACACATTTTGATATAGTTCGCCGACTTATTTTTTTCGTATTTACAAAATGACGTCTGTTGGCCGCTATTTTGAATTTTGACAACTGACATATCTCTCTTTCTTTGACACTCCCGGGGTTAAGAATTATCTAAATCGGTCCACGTGTTCGGCTTATATAGTGCCGCAAAGGAACACACATACATTCATATGCACATAGACTGATAAACAAAATATTCTTTTATGCGTTGAGCACTCGGGTAAAAATAGTGAAGTAGCAATTATTTGTTTGGTCGTAGTATATTCGATAAACAGACAGAACTAAGGTCTAATCGTCGATATCGAGCTGATGAGATCACATTTTTTCAGTTTGAGATTATGGTATTCGCTATCGTACCATATTATTACGAGTACATTATTCGATAGAGAATGCCATAATCTCAAATTGAAAAAACATGATAGAACATAGATGTTACATGACAGAACATAGACAGAACACAGGTACTGATCGGTTATTAAACCAATTTTTTGTTAGAAAAGGATGTTACAATCAACAAGAACAAATTATATAGATTAGACGAAATGAAATATCTCAACATATGTTAAACTTAATGAAAATTCATTGTCAACTAATCAAAAACATCAATAAATTTGGTTTCTCAACGCCAAATTTAGATAAAAATATAGTTAAAAAATTTGTATTAAGCAGAAAACTTAAAAATGTGAGACAAGTTATTACAAAATAATTTCTCACACTTCACAAATATGTAGCTATGTATATGACTTTATTTATTCCCAAATTTTTGTTAAGATTGTTACATATTTTTGTAAATAATTTCTAGGGGAATACTTATATTTTTTACTATATGGGAACATTTTGCTTTATTTCTTTCAACAAACAAACTTCAACAACCCTTATTTTTAAGAAACAAAGAGAGAATGGAAGTACCCATGATATAAATATACAAGGTAGTTCCATTCTCTCTTTGTTTTCAAAAATGGAAACATTGTAATTATAAAAAATTTTGATATTTGAGAAACAAAAAAGGAAACACGAATTGCAACAAGAAACATTGCTACAAAATATTCGAATACATCTTTGATATACATATATCGTTACCTTAATATAGAAAGGACTTAACTCATTATTTTTTGAAAATCAAGATTTTTGCATTTTTCGATATTCCTGTTAGATATTTATCTACCATTTATCCAATAAACTCGATTTCAAATATATAATGACTTAGGGCTTTTCTACATTAAGGTAACGATATGTACTTAGTGAAAAATTTACAAATTGAATAAATTAATATCTATAAATTATATCCAAGATACATAAAAAAAGTATTTTAGCCGAAAAAAATAATAAAAATTATACTAATCGGCGGCTAATTTCCAGCCGCTAATTAGCCGAAAAAAAATCGGCGGCGGCGGCTGGTGAAAACCACTCGGCGGCTCGGCTAAGCCGGCTCTCAGCCGATCGGCGCAGGTCTCTGGCGTACACTGCTGTAAAAAAGTAAACCAATAGCATAGCAACATATGCCTTTGCTGTATGCTTTGGAATGTTTCTGTTATTATAACGATGATTTATACATGCATTTTTATTATAAGCTTTGCAAAGTTCAGAGGCGTATTAACAAGTACTGCACACAGAAAAACTTCATATTACCCAGCAAAAAATTAAGCTTCCGTCGAAGCAGCTTTGTAAGGGAAACTTTGATAAGCCAGCGCGCTTCCATATTGCATGAAATATTACATTATTTTTATATCGGATTCCTCGCATAGAATTTCTGCCACGTCGATCTAAAACATGATTATTTCATGCCTGCTTAATGACCTGAGTTCAGCAAAACTATTCGTCCACCTGGAAGGATGTCTTTTTCCTATGTATATAATTAAAAAATTTGCTCCTTAGATGAGCATTTTATATTTACTCTTAGATTAACTTTTAATACTTTATTTTGCTTTTAATTTATTAAGACAATATCAAATCAAATACTTTTCGTTCCCGTGTTGAATCAGGAGTCGATCCCTGGATTTCCGTATGTTAGGCTAGAACACTACCCACTGAACTACCGAAGCACATATTTATTTTTGCACACAATTCAATTAAAAAATTAAAAATCAAAACTCCAGGTAGCGAGAGACAATGCTCTATAAAAACCTTTGAGAGTTTGAGTATAAACAGCCGACTGACTTCGTAGTGTTTGCGTTAAATTTCATCATTCGCTTACGTTATTGCATCTTTGTAAGGCAGAGAACATACACTGTTTGCTTTTCCGCGCTTCCGGAGCGCTTATTTTTGTCTTATATTAAACTACACCTTCCGAGAGGTTATTATGGAATCATCAAATCAACTTTTCTCTCACGAACACTTCGTGTTGAGTAGTGCGTACTCGTGTCAGAAAAAAAACTACACTTGCCCATCTCTGGTTTACAGTAATCTTCACAGAAACTATTGCCTTTTGAAATAATAGCCCTTTCAGCATGCCATGAAAATAAGTAATTTCATGACTTTAAACGATATCATGTTGAATTTAAATATTTCACATACATGTTGATATATCCCAAATTAATTGAATTTACCTTATTTCGACGAAACTACAATAGGCAGCGCTGTTTTTTTTTATGAAAAACAACACGAGAAGCAGCAAAAATATTAAATGCCTCAATTTGGTTAGAAATTGTAGTTATTTTTAATTCAACATAAAATAAAAATATGAGTAAAAATCATTAGACTGAAAAATATTGAAAAATTAAATGTTTACGAAATGAATTGAAATGTCATTTAGTACCAGTATGAACACTTTTGATTTCGTTCGAAATTTTATCTTGAAATTATATGTTGATTTAACAATTCAGTAATGTTAAATCAACATTAAAAATCATGTTGAATTAAAGTTATTTCAAGTAGAAACAACGTCAATTTAATAATAATGTAACACCATGAACCACAATCAATCAAATTTATTTCCAGTTGAAACAAAATGAATTTTATTACACCGAAATAATTTTGCTTCATAAGTCCAATTAAACTTAATTAAAAATTTTTCACAAATCTAATGATAATTTCCCAAATCCAATGAAAATTTTATGAATATTGTGAAAGAATTTATATATAAAATATTTCATTCTTTTCATGAAATTATTTTATTGTTTCGATGAAGTTTTAGCACCGCATTAATTACACTGTCTCGTTGTACTCAACACACTTACCGCTGCAGGCGTTGGCTGAAGTAGTTAGCACGTTGACTATAAAACCGAAGGTCCTGCGTTCGAGCCCAGTCTCCGACAGTCACTAAATACTCGTAACAACACCACTCATTTTTCTGATATGCATCAGTTGTATCAGTTGTTGTGGGAAAAGTTCTAGTGATGCAGGCATTGGCACTGGTCACTTAACTACTCCTGCTGCAGCGGATACTGATCCTAATGCAACATCAGAGCGCCCTCTTTTATCGTTATTGTGTAGCAAAATCATCGGAGAAGTAAAATAACTAACAAAAATACAAATACTAAATACAGCTTTGAAAATTTAATAATTCTCATTGACACCAGAGGCGCTGCATTATTTAATAAAAAGCAGAGTTGTAAAAGAATTAAAGTTTCCTCTATCTCTTCCTTCACGACATGTCTTCTCTGTTACTATCCCTTTCCTAAAGAAGGTAACACCTAGTAATAGTAGTCAGGCATTCTTTGCCTGAGTGCTACTTCTCTTTTTTATTTTATAATCTAACTTCATAATGGTAGAAAAATATTGCTTGTTCAAACTACTGTTTTTTTCAGTCATACAATAAGGCGTAATAAATAAGCCAAATTTATACACTATACAATACCTGAATAGAACATTGAGAATGAGATTTAGACTGAAAAGTTAAAATGAAATTTTTTATCAACATACATATGGGTAATTCCAGAAAAAGGTCAACCAAAAAAAATTTTTTTTTCTCAAAAATTTTTGGTTTTGTTTTAAATAATAAAGCACAAATGAACATACTTTACAAATATAGAAGCATTTTTAATTTTTGAAACTTTTTTACCAAAATATGGAACTTTTAAAAGAAATATTTTCTTTTCTGAGCCTTTTTTTGCGATTATTTAAAGTAATTTGTATTATTTTTCTACAACCTACGCATTAGCAGAAAAGAAGGAGAATGGAGTTCTAATAAGGGAAGTTGTTTGAGTTTGTTTCCACTCATACCTTAATGTCTCATACGTCGCATAAAATCAATATTTATTAATTTTGTTCAGCATTAAATAAGTACTTGTTATTGTTTAATTACTATTCAATTAAAGTTCAATCAATATTAGCAAAGTTACTGCGTCTAGTTCTCTTGGGAAAAAAATGTCGCGTCCGCCTTGTCGCGTCCTTATTTCTACTTTAACCATTTAAAAAAAATTAAAACAAAATTTTCATATTTCATAAATCTATACATAAACGATCATCTTTCACCTTCATTTCCACATTTACAAAAAAAAATTCTTCATAAAATTTCGCTGAATTATGTATATTTCTATAAGTGCACAAAAATAAGTTCTATTTTTGTCGCGTCCGTTTCTCGCAGATATTTGCTTATATCTTTTTACTATATTATTGATATCGCCAAATAATTTTTCTTAAATATACTACTCCTTCATTTCTTTAAAACACTTGAGATATATATTGGATCTTTCCATTCCTTTCTTGTTTTTCGCTCAAATAAAAGTGTACGAATGTTGCGTCCGTCGCCTGGGAATTGCCCATATGTGTTGTAAGCATATTAAAATTATAAAAAAAACTAGGATATAAAAATATGCCCTAAAAGCATTAAATATGCTTTAAAAATTCAAAGAAGTGCTAAAAATATGCACGAAAGACTGTTATATGCAAAAACATGCTTTAAAGATTAAAATATGTAAAAATATGCACTAACAAATCGATGAGAAAAATTCATAAAAAGTTTTGAAACAGATAAATATCTTATCTACGCTTTAATACGTCACACAAGAAAAAAACTGCAATTGTATATTTGAGGTTTCTCTGCTAATGATATAATCTGGCGAATAACAGGTCAATGGGGTCTTGATCGGGTGAAATAAGCAGGCGCAAATAGTGTAGGATTTTGGCTACACACTTATACCTAATTTACATTAAGCATTTTTTCATGCAATTAGTTGCATGAAAACTGCCCATCTCGCAACATAAGGAAGACAGATTGAGGCCAAAGGCGTTGGCAAAAAACAGAGATACATAAACTCAAAAAATTTATTGAGGCCCTCTGCTCCTTCTAGAAATCAAACGAACCTAACATTGCTATCATTAAAAGTAGATATTTAAATATATTTTACTTACCTTAAATTATTTTGCCAAAATAGCTTTATGTTTGGAAAAAAATCCCGTTTAAATTACAAATAAAAACATAAGACTGAATTCTTGGAAAATTTCAACATCAGATAATAATTAGCATATTTATATTTTTTTTATACATACATCCAATTCTTGGAACTTTTGCATGGATAGATGGATGTGCTTTCTTCAACACACATGCAAATTTTTATCATTTTATTTGCTTTTATTTTTTTTGTTTTTTGCTTTAATAAAGAGAAAACAAGCATGTGAAAATAATTTTATACATTTTCATAACATTAAAAATTTTAAGTTACACATGTATTAAAAAGTTATGGGACGCGAAAAATGTATCATATCATTTGTATGTAAAAGATGCAGAGGGGTTGGTTGTCTTTTTAGCCTGTTAAACTTACGAAGCAGGGAATGGAGGGGAGAAAAGTACTAAAAAGCAGACATGAATTGCTGCTAAAAAAATTCCAAAAATATCATTTGCAAGATACGCTTCAGAAATTACATTGTTAAACTAGTGTGTGTGTGTGTGTGTGTTTTTTTTTTTTTTTTGTAAAGTACTTTCATACATACCCAGCGGTAAAACTCAGAAGACCTTCTGGGTGCAGGCCTTATTAAAGGGCTCTTTCGCATAAAAGATACGATACACATTCCACACTCCCTTCTATGAGAAGAGAGAAGAAAAGTAGTAACAGTTTTGTTTTGTTTTTGTTTTGTTTCGAAATAAAAGCAAAATCCATTAATTTGAAGGCCTTCCAGAATCTCTGGCGAAAGAAGCAAGAACAGAAGGCCTGCTCCGCAATGACAACGAGTGTAAAAAATATATGAGTATGGAATGGAGCGAGCAGGCCTTCTACATCCAAAAAAAGGCATACAGAGGCCTTCTAGAAGGCATCCTTACTCCTTCTAGTTCCCGCTGGATATGTATATAAATACATACATAAATGCATGTAGTATATCACACACTGCCTGTGATATTTTCCACTCGTAACGAAAATATTTACATATTACAACTCTATGGAAATTTATATAAACTTTCCACACAAAAAGGAAAAAAAAGCAATGAAAATATTGTTGAAACTATGAAAAAGACAATATTTAAGCTGAGAAGAGACACATTATAAAAATGACAGCAATAATAATGGGAAAACTAAAGCGATGACATTAACAATCTCTTGTTAGGAGCGAAAAGAGCGAACAACTAACTAAAAACAAAATAAAGAGCGAAAAAAATTATACTGATTTCCAAAACTCACTTACAGTCAACTCTCGATAATTTCAGCTTCGTTCATTTAAATCTCGACAATTATATTTTGCTGGCCAGTGTATTAAAAAAATATATGTGAAAAATTTAAAATTATTCTGTGCAATTTGACCTCCTCGCCAACAATTTGAAGCTTGTACACATATTGATTGCTTACATTCTATAATATTTCATATTCTTCACGAATTTTGGTGGGTTTTTAAACTATTGATTTAATCAAGCTCTTGTTGGTTTCGGTTTTTCTCTATGAGCTCTCACCAGTAAAAAAAAGTATTTCCCCAGAAGCCATGAAAATGTAGAAGTGGTGCAAATTTGGATAATCTCTAATGATTTTTAATTCTGCTTGTCATTGCAAGAAGTTCACTTTTACGATTCCTAAGTCCTAAGTTACAC
This sequence comes from Tachina lurida, assembly GCA_944452675.1. NCBI lineage: Eukaryota > Metazoa > Arthropoda > Insecta > Diptera > Tachinidae > Tachina > Tachina lurida. Next base: position 32,593,842 of record OX101753.1, on the reverse strand, counting down.
TATGCAAGTCTTATTGCTAAGCTAATTGGTTTTTTTTAGGAGAGATAGAGAGAAGAGGGTAAAAGAAACGTTTCTGTTCCCCTCGTCCCTCTCTCCCACAAACTAATCAGCTTAGCAATAAGACTTGCATAGTGTAAATTAGGACTAATCAATAAATTGGAAGCAATGTTAATGTTCTACTTCGATGATTCTTTTACACAATAACGACGAAGGAGGGCGCTCTGATGTAACATTAGGATTAGAATCTGCTGAAGTCGGTACAATTCAGTGACCAGTAGAGTGGTTCGAAAAAAAAATTGTGCCAGTCACCCCCTTGCATTAAAGATAATGTAAAAACAATTCCAAAACTATTTTTTTGTCACGCCTACAAATGCCGCCATTTTAGTATTTTGTTCACTGTGTCGCCATTTTTAGTCCCATCATAACATTTTGTATACCGGTGCTTATGGCTCTCAAAGGGCTACATTTCCGTCCTTGATAGTTTTTTAATACCACGTCACATTCTAGTCATGACTTTTAAAAACTCGGTTTATTTTCCTTCAAAAATATTTAGCATTAGGGTGGGTACGAACCGAGTTTTTAAAAGTCATGACTAGAATGTGACGTGGTATTAAAAAACTATTAAAAAATATTATTAAAATAATAAAAATATTAAAATAGAAATGTAGCCCTTCCAGAGCCATAAACACCGGTATACAAAATACTAAAATACTAAAAGGGCGGCATTTGTAGGCGTGGCAAAAAAATAAAAATAATATTTTTGGAATTGTTTTTACATTATCTTTAATCCTAAGGGGGTGACTGTCACAATTTTTTTTTGTATGGAAGGCGAACCACTCTAGTGACCAGTGATCAGTGACTATGCCTTCATCACTTGTACTTTTCCACATTAACTGATACAAAGGGACACATCAGCACATCAGAAAAATGCGTGATGTGGGGACTAACACAGGACCTGCGGTTTTGTAGCCAACATGCTAACTACTTCAGCCAACGTGACCACTAAATTTTTGGGATAATTTTTAATGTAGCTTGCAAATATTTGTGAGTTTTGTAATAATTTTACTTCAAATAATTTTATCTTGGCAAAGTCCTTAAAAAATTTAAAAGAAGTATAAAAGCTTTTACTAACTTCTGCTTTTTATAATTTTCGCAATGGCGTTACTCACAGAGAAAACAGTTCCTACTAAATACCTCATAAAATAGAAGAAAATTAATAAGAAATCTCTATGGTTTTTTTTCAATAAGGAAATCTTATTAATTTCATAGAAAAAACCTTTTTGAAAAGATCAAGAAGATATCTTGTAGTTTTTATGAGGTTATCTTATTGATTTTTGCAATAAAAAAATAAAAAAAATTGCGTCTTTATTCTCTGTACTTATGTATTTTCATTTAAATTCTACACCATATACATATGTATGTATGTATATAGTATGTATATAGTATATTGTAGATGTTATTTATTTATACATACATACATACACATTATATTATTTTCTTAACTAACTTACTCGCCAAGTATTGAACCAGCAAACTTCTGACTGATAGACAAGCACTCTAAACAATATGCTATTAAGCAGCCTGAATAACCATTGAAATTATTGTGCATACATTCTTATACAAAAATGAAAAAGACCATGAAAAAAATTGTCTATATGTCTATTTATAGAAAAGAAATACCAAGACACCTCATAAAATCAAGAAAATTTCCTTATTAAAATAATCAATAAGATGCTTTACACATAATCGTATAGGAACATACTTAAATCAAGAAGAAAACCTTATTGAAAAAATCAATAAGGCAACCTAATAAAATCAAGAAGAAAACCTTTTGAAAAAAATCAAGAAGGAAAACTAATAAAATCATTAAGGAATCCTTATAGCTTACAAATTATAAGAAAACCTAATAGAATCAAGAACTTTTTCTCTATGGATTGTTTTTTTGGTGCCAAAAATAACAGAAATTGAGTAAAAAAAGTTGTGAATAGTAAGATTTCTTCTTGATTTTATGTGGTTTTCTTCTTGATAAAATTAATAAGATTTACCACATAAAATTAATAAGGAATCGCTATGAAAAAATCTTCGCTTCTCTCTGCTTAGCCTTAAAACGTTTCATAGAGAAAATCTTCTTGATTCTATGAGGCAGTTTTTTCTCTGTGCTCTGAGCAATTTTTAATCAATTTATTTTCGTTTGAAACAATATCTCTAAACCATTGACAATATGACATAACATTACAGCAGCTTGTGAATCCATTACTTAAGTTTAAAATAAAATAAAACCTAATTACATATGTACATACAAAATATCTGCTCGTATTAAATTTCAAACATTTGCAAAAGATTGCCCAAATTCATTGCAAAAGTTATTGGCAAATGTGTTGCTTTGTGGCTAAACATTAAATATATGTATGTATGGTTTGTAAATACTAAATAATATAATAATAATCATTGCAAAAATATTTTTATTTTCGATTTTTTGTTGTTCATCAATTTCAAAATGTATAAAAATTTCATTGAAAAGCTTATAATACAGCGAATAGGTGTGTGTTGCACAGCATGTTGCTTTACGCATGATCAAATTTCTGATGAATATTAATATAATCTGCAGTAGTTATGTTAGCGAGTAATGGTACATTTTATTCAAACACACACATATATATACTTATAAATACCCTGCAGGAAATGCGAATACTGAAATTGTAGTGATTTACTAGTAACATTGTCAGTAGTACTACTGACCAGGTGTACCCCAGCCAGTGTAATCATCTATTGACATTTAACATTAGCTTGTAATTGAAAATCCACCACTAGAAAGTAGGACTACTGACTAAGTAGTTCTTTTGGGACCACATGGAGACATTGTCACCAAAGATTCACTAGTAAATTTTAGGAGCTCAAGTCTACAATATCGATATTTCCTCGCTCATTGTCAATAGTAAAATTGTAGTGATTTACTAGTGACATTTTCAATAGCACTACTGACCAGATGTACCCCAGTCAACAAATTTAAATATATACATACATGCATATGTACGTAAGTTTTTAACATTATTGAATAGCATAATTAAAAAGAAAACAAACTATTGACGCGTTCATGACAATGTCACCGGAAATACACTAGAACTGTTGTCTCTAACGTATCTCTACTCGACATTTTAACTAGTGCAACTGGAGCTAGGGAAATAGAGTTGACATAGAGACATATGGTTCTGTGCTGACTAGAGGGTATGTACTGAATAGTTATTGTTAGTATTGAATATGTTGCAACAATGAGTCTCTGATAATGATGATTTGCTTCAAATGCCAAATGATTATTATAATGTTTACGTTTAAGTTTTTTGTTTGTATTGCTGCTGCCTTTTAACGATAATATTAATAATAGAAATTATAATTTAATGATGATGGGGCTTAAATTGTCATTTCAATACAATATTTTGTTGATGCAGTGGCAACAATGACAAAAATAACAAGATTTTGTTGCTTTGCTACTGCAGCTAAATACATTTTTCGTATACCTTAAACAAAAATCAATATAGCTAATGATTGGTTAAAAGTGCAGATGTGCTTGGTAATTGGTTTTAAGTACGTGTAGATAATAGGAAATGTTTTCTAGAAATATAAATGTAAGCAAAATTATATGAGTTTGTATACAGGATAATCCATTCAGTTCTATCAAAACCGCCATCCTGGCAAGGCTGTCAGCTGTTATGGTAGGTACACACTTTGCAACCAAAGCGTTTGTATTTTATGTTTCATATTTTGGCACACACGTTGCAATCTGCAATGAAGCCATCTATGCAACCTATAAACATCAAACTATTTGCATATTCCTTAAACTTTGAATGCAACTTCGAAAGCAGTCATAAACATTAACATATACAGTATGCGACCTACAATGAAATATGCCTGATTGCATCAACATGTCGCAAAGTCTGTACCTGCCATTAAATATCTGTCAATTTATTTAGTGAACGGTTTGCTATTTAGGAATATGAATCGTTTAACAATCGAAGAACGTATAAAAAAAATTAAAACTTAGTACAAAGGTTTGGTTCATAACGTTGTGACCAGTTTTCGAGCATTACGGGCTGATTATGGTCGTAATAATTGACCTAATGTGCAAGGACTTGCCAAAATGATAAAAAAAATTTAAGAGACAGAGAGAGAAAGGGGAAGTGCTAAAAATATGGCTTTTGTTAGTAAAAGTTTGGCTGATAATCCGACTTTTTCGTTTCCAGCTACATCCTTTCAATGCTGATTTTTCGAAAAAAAAAATTAATACTTCAGCGATGACGCTCATTTCCCATTCGGTGGTTTTGTCCAACGAAGGAGCTCAGAAAACCCGGAAGTGATTGTGGAAAACCAGTGCAACCGGAAAAAGTGACTCCTTGATGCGCATTATGGTCTGGAGGTGTCATTGGGCCGAAAATGGTGAACATTTAATCATTTAGACAAGTGTCCTTTTTCACCTCACACTACTCCTACTTTAAGGTTAGGTTAAATTAGCAGGCTGCTGGCAAGGAAAACTGGAAAATTAGAGTCCAGCTAGCTCACTTGGCTCCATGACAATGATCCCTTTGTGCTACCTTTAAGTTGAAAAGAAGATAGAGAGAGAGTGGATAGAGGGAAGAAGGTGAGAAGGTTAGGAGTAGAAAAGGTATAATAGTTATTTCAGAGGATTTGAGAGTGAGTCAAAAATTGGCTAGGGAGGAGTCAGCGGCTATACCAGCCACTGTTTCTAATATAAAGGTTCAAGATTTTGAGCTCAATTTCCGATAGCTCAGATATTCTGCCAAGGAGGTGCCCCCCGGGGAGTCTTTTTTTGACTACGTGTGTGGCAATCCCGGGGCCCCAGCTGGGGTGATGTGGCTTTTTATTTTGACGTGCCTTTGGTACATTACCCATAGAACTTATGTGTTACTACCCGATCTCTGGCAACAGAGCAAAGGATGTGCCCATATTTATAAAAGAAAAACAGGTCTGTTGTTGTCAACTAGGAGCAGCGTCACCTGGAACTTCCCTGAGTTTAAAATACGATGAGGTTAAGCCCTTGTGGTAAACTTCGAGGTATCACCAGATGCTTGTCTCTGGTACCACAGGTGCCGGTTGCCCGACAGTAAGGCTGCTATAGGAGTTTGGGGGTATGTAGCGGTCGTCAAGATCCTTTGCTAAAAGGTCGAGTTCGCCCTACACCATGTCGTTAAAAGGATGATTTTAAGCAGTGTGGAGTAGGCACTGGATATTTGGCGGCTCTGATGAGTGTTCGAGTTGTGCCGGCAATGGTGAGGTATTCTCTTAGAGACCTCGCTGTGAGTGTAAGCAACTACACTCGCCGCGTGAGAACTTGGAGAATCAAACGTGGTGGTTCTTAATTGCCAACAAAAATGCTGGGGGAATAGTCTTGGCTTTCTAGTGTTAGACCAATGCTAGTGGTTGGTGTGACGCGGGCAGCCAGACACTATCCTAGGTGCTGTTGCCATACAACAGAAGCTGCTATGGGCAAGTACATAGCAGCAGAGTTTAGATAGCTCATAGTACCTCACCAAGGTGCAGATATAGTACAGGGATAACTACTATGATCGAAGATTGCAATTTATGTGCCTTGTGGAGTGGGCACATAGTTCATTCTAAAGAATGCATGGGGGCGATGGTTAGTATCTTACCTACACCCAGTGTTTAGACCACCGTGAGATAAGGTTCACGTTAATCTCAAACACATCTGCCTAGGAATTGCAGACGGAGATTCTCTACAGTGCGAAAAAAAACAGAGGAGATGCAGGATACTTTCCTCCTCTTCCTCATCATTGGAACTGTAGCAGTAGTTATTATATGGTAGACCCATACGTTAAGCATAAGTTCCGAAGGCACAGTGACCGGTCAACATAGCAACGAGGTACCTCAAGTGCTTCCTATTGAAGTTCATGAAATTTTTCGTTCTATGGGAGTTTAGGACAGGACAGAGGTTTCTCGCTATTGGACAGGTGGGCTCATTAAGTCATCTGATTTGAGTTAAGTCAAGAAAGGTAACATCGAAACTTCGCCAGCAGGATGAGAGTGGGAGACCACAGAGATTGTCGATATCGACTTCTCTTAGTAGGTTTCTTCTCTTTGTCAGGTCATCCGCAAGTATGTTGCCTGAAATAGTGGCGTGTCCACACACCCAGTTTAATAAGATATTTGAGTGCTGCGCGAGTCCATTCAGGGCTTTGCTACATTCTTGGACAAGAAAAGATATGGTATACACACCTGTTATCATAAATGCCATTTTGCGGATAATATTCTTACTTTTGGTAATAATCCAATCCCATGCTCGCAAATCATGGAACGAGTACGTTTGGATCATTTGTCAGCAGGGTTCATATTAACGACAGTGCAGAGTTGTGTTTTATTCATCATTTAATTCTATACCATGTGGCATCTCTGCATACAAAATGTCAAAACCAACGGAAAGCAATAACATCTGTATTCAACCGACTACGAATATCGTTAAAATGTGTTAATGGATATGGAATGGAAGTAAACAACTTTTTGTTATATTTATTAATGTGACATGATTAACGCTTAGAGGACGTTTAGATGAAGGGTGATGTAGTTGCGACAACGCTTGCGTTCTCTTTTGGATTCACTTCTTAAATCCACGCGCCTTTACAGGAATACTTGTTGCCTTTTGCCATAAAGAAACTTATTGTTAAAAGTGGGAAAAGGGAAATGTAGAATTAACATGTTCATATATAACTTTTATTTATTTTAATTTACTACCAAAATACAAGAATTAATTTTTTAATTTTTATATTATAACTGTTTATTTCATGCAAGTTATAAGAACTTGGACTCACTGGCAACATTGCTTTCTGTTCCCTTCCTTCCCACCAGGAATCTTACTACATTTGTCTTAGAAAAAGATGGGAGTTTGGTTAAAATATTTTTTAAATAACAATAGCATATATGAATAAATATGCTTTAATTGATTGATATCTAGAATATTATCAAATTAGTCGGGAAAATATTTTACGGTTTATTTTTCCTTTAAATATCATTTGTTAAAAGCTCTTGTTGTAGTTACTCATACAACACATACAAATTTGCATAAAAACAATTTGCAATATATGACTTAAAATCTCACACGCAACATAAACGCAAATATGTATGTATGTATGTACATATTCCGGCTTAAATACCATACATTATGAATCACCTCAATTCGTTGGAGAGGGTGAGTGATAGAGACAGTGAGTGAAAGAGGGTGAGAGAGAGAGAGAGAGGGGAAAAAAGTGTAATCACACATGTGTATTTTAGAGTTAAATATGTGCATTTTAAAATACATTAAATAAACATAACGTTAGGGAAAAATTCTAGGGAGGAGTAAAGGATGTCACATCTGGCGTTCAGGAGTGATGAAATGTTGTCGTGTGCATAGATTGAAAATTGACACGCAAAAATATGAAGGAATTTGCAAAAATGTGTCACCTACTGCGAGCATAATAATTGTGTGGGAAAAGGCAAAGCAAGAGTGTATGACGCAACGAAAGAAAAACCAAATGGAAATCACTTTAGAAAGGAAAAGGAAGTAATTGTAACAGTTTTTCATATATTTGCTTGCAACGTTCAACAGTCTTTCAAGTTAGAAATATTGTTATAACTAAATTGTCTTTTGTGCAAATTGCAAAAATTTCACGCATGATACCTTGCAGTGAGTGTATTTGGGTTGGGAATTTAAGTAATTTTCTAACGTTTTGCACACACACACACATCCACACATAAAAAAAGATGACAACAAAATGCATTATGCCAATAGAAACACTTTCGAAATGTCTGTCTCTCGTGCTATTTTCCTGTTCAACGTCTTCCTTCGATGATGTCGTCATCATTTGGCAAAATGTTTAATGCATTTGTGTCACTTTTTTCCTTTTATGCTTGCGAGAGCACACAGATAATATTCACAGATGTGCTGTGAATTTTATTTATGAATCTTTTATTTTTTATTTTTTACTTTTAAATTCAATGAACTCATTTCTTAAATGCAAGCATATCTTCATACTCAGTTGTGACACCTTGCTACTGCCTCATCACTTATTATTATTATTATTATTATTATTGCTGCTTACACCTTTTAAATTTAACACATCCTGGCCGTAATTGCAGCTGAGAATGAGAATGAGAATGGAACTATATGCTGCTCTCTGGTTCATAGTCAAAATAAGATAATAAAAATTATGATTGCGCATTTAAATGCTGACATTTAGCTATTTAAGGTTGTCATCTATATTATGGGCGATATTTGAAGTAGTTTCATTGTAAGATACTTGTTTTAATAGTTTCGTTTACTTTTTCAACTTAAAGGAGTTGAAGATGTCCTTTAAAGCAAAGAAGACTTATATGAGACGGCTTATTAGTACACAGTGGGCCTTATCGTGTTTGGCGTACTATGGCTTCGACTACGTCATGTTGGTCCTAGATGAAAGATAAAATGTAGTGGTGTTGTTTAATACATTACAAAAAAGTATGGTCGAAGTCTAAATGCGCCAACCACGATAACGGGGAGTGTTCAAAGAGTTATTTCGATTCACTAGTTGCTTAGCATTGAAGAGATCTAATATCGTATAACCTGTGCAGTGATTACAGAGATTAAAAAGTCACTGGTTGCTCTGAATTTCAAGAATCAAATAATATTAGGGTCCTAATGCTGAAAGACCTCCTTGGCCTCTCTTCTTCTTGAGTATCAAAGAGGTATAATGTTCATGAAACGATTCGGAGAATACGGCTATGGTGAAGGGAAAAACTGCCACGATCTTTTAATCTTCCAGTGTAAGAGTTTATTTTATGCTATGTCTATTGCTTTCGCGGTTATTCCATTTATCTTGGTTATTCCTGACAGATGTGCAAAGGCTTTGCGTCAGTACCTGCCATTATGGCCTACCTGACGGGTGCCAAAGCACCGAGTCCAGTTTGGGGACGCCAGACCAACGCCCCCGTGAACCCTCACAGTTCACACCTATGCAGTACATAGATGCGCCTTGAGGGACCACAGGTTGCAAACCTTATATATAGTTATCCCTGTACTATATTTAATTACCTTGCTTAGGTAATTGAGCTTTCTAAACTCGTATCAGTTGATATGTTTATGCCATACCAACTTTCTGTTGATTGGCAACAGCACCTAGAATAGTGTCTGGCTGACCGCGTCATACCAATCACTAGCATTGATTTAACACTGGGAAGCCAAGACTATTCTCCCAGCGATTTTGGTAGCAACCACAGCCACTACGATAATTCTCAGGCTTCCACGCTATGGTGTTGTGTATACACCAATAGCGAGGTCCCCAAGAGAATTCCTCAACCATTGCCGGCACAGCTGAACCACCCTCGCGAGAAAAAAGCAAGCTGACGCCACCAAAATTCTGTGCCTATTTTGATCAGACACAAGTGCCGTTACCCTGGGGTCATATCCAGGGGCGTTAAATCTTTTGAACACAGTAATTTTGATAGCCGCAATGCTTCTATCTCTGAGCAGCACTGCTGTCGGGCAACCGGCACCCGTAGCACCAGAAGTAGCCTCTGGTCAGACCTCGCAGATCCACCTTTATTAATAAAGGCTTCACTACTACTATCTTTTGAACTCAGGGGCAGTTCTAGGTGATCATGCACCTAACTGACAACAACGGACATTCTTTCTTTGTTTTCCTTTTATAAATATGTGCACATCCTTTGCTCTGTTATTTCAGAGATCGGGTAGTAACACATAAGTTTTACGGGTAATGAGCCAAAGGTCTGCCAGCAATAAAAACTACATTACCCTTAGCTGGGGCCCCGGGATTGCCACACCCGTCGTCAATTTGACTCCCCTGGGGGGGGGGGGGGTTATTCCTGACATAGCTACCTCCGTTTGCCAGCAATATCTCCTTTTTTCTTGAGGTTGATTAGAAATCCAACTGGATATCATGATAATTAGTGAAAGCCAGCACTGTCATCCCGAAATAGTTATTGCTTCCAATCCATAAAAAAACCAGCTAACGGCTTTAGTTTCAAACTGAAACCGTGCAAAGAGGGTTATTAAAATGTCATGCTATTCGAAACATTGCTGGTGGTTAATGCCTCTGGTCTCTTCCTCTCTCTCTCTCTCTCTCTCTCTGTTTGTTTTAAATTGAAGTACTATATCAGAGCTGGCCACCGAGAGAAACAAGAGAGAAATGTATAAGCATATGTGTATTCATTTGTATAAAAAGCCGATTGATGTTCGGCACTCTGATGCTTCTCTGGACAGCCTGGTACTCAGCGATGTCAATTTAGCGCCTTTCGCGCTAATTTTAGCGCGTTTTAACTATGCCAAACGCGCTTTTTTTCGTCTCAGCGCGTTTAATAAAAAAGCACTAAATTAGCGCGTTTTGATTAAAGTAAAAAATATCATTTGAGTTCAATATCTTTTTACTTTTTTGTATAAATTTAACAAAATTTAGCTTTTTGTTTAAATTCGTTAATGATTCAGATGTTGCAAATAAAATTCCCTTGACTGTGGTTAGAATTAAAAACGCATTTTAATATTGTAAATGGCAAATATTTTGAAATTTCACAGTTAAAAATATGTACTCGTACTCGTGACCCAAAAAATGTATATAACTTATTAAGCATCTATTCATTCTTTTTGTACTTCAAAAAACATTTGAATCGCAACACTATTCGACAATTTATATAAGTTGTTACAAAGTTTGACAAACAACATTAAAATCAAAACTAAGAATTTTGAATATTTGGAAGGCGAGGCTGATTCTGTATTAAATGATTTTAGTTATTTAGGATATAATTTCGAAGAACCAATATTGCATAATCTGAAAAAGAGTTACTAAAAAATTAATTGTACTCGTATTTACTAATACATACATCGACCTTTATTAAAATTTAATTTAGCGCGTAGGAAAATAGCGCGTTTTGACTATAAATTGTTGATAATGCTGTAACTTAGCGCGTTCTAGCGCGTTTTGAGAAGGGGTATAGCGCGTTTGGGTTATAAATAGTTAGCATCGCTGCTGGTACTTATTGACTTAAATATATTAGTGTATATGTATGCAAATATATTAATTTGACGAGTTAAGTAACAGATACCACAATTTGTTGCAAACAAATCTAAACAGGCTCTTAAATGAGGATCCAACCCAACATCACCAGGCTTATTGACCTCAAGAATAGCATCTAAGCTGCCAGAGGTCTGCTAGAAAAGCGATTTTATCAACTGGTGCTTGAGGCCCTTATTTAAGCAACTTTCGATCTTCGACTGTAGTCGAAAGTTCTGATCGAACGAATTTTCATTTGGTATGACGAGCATTCGACAAAAAATGCCCTTATTTAGCATATGACTCAAAGTGATTTTAAAAATTTGCAACAATCTTACCTAAAAAGGAAAAACAAATAGTTTATAATAATTTTTTATACTAAAATACTTCATCGAAAGCTAAATTCTGTTTGATAGCAAATTCGTTGCTCAACGAAATTTTCATGCTCATAATATGAATTGAACATTCGATTTTCGATAGCCCGCGAAGATCGAAAATCGAATGCAACTCATAATAAGGGCTTGAATTTCATCTAAGGTAATTGAGTGCACTTTTGAAATCATTTGGGAATAGTGCCTCGGCAGTAGATCGCTCAATTCCATTTTTCATTATTTAATTGCTGATTCATTTGTATAAGTTAATGATATCACGTAACCTCGGAGAAGTTAACCTAAAGGCATTTGATAGGACGTTGTGGATAGCCAATTAAATGAACCAGTTGAAAAATTAACTCAGTGGCAAGATATTTCTTTCAGTAAGTCGAATATTTAATTCGATTTATGGATCCAACACTGTTCTGTACCAAAAATATATAACAACACAGCCCACTTAATTGGTGCCCTCAAATGATTGGAGATCTTGGATCTATACCAACCATTGTCTAAATTATATTTCTTATCGATCTATTTTAGTGGATATAATCGTGGCTTGAGCTTTCGTCACGGGTATCCGTCACGGCTGACCGAATAATCGCTTTTTGATTAATAAGTTTGAGCAGTTTGTAATCGCTTTTGAGTTAACATTATAGTTTAATTGTAAAAGCGGACAATTATTTCAAAAACGTGCAAAAAGAGATTTAAAAACAATAAAAATACTCTCCTCTCTCTTTCCTTACTACCTGTCTTCTCTAGCACTATCACTTTTTTAAAGAAGGTAACACCTAGCGATGGCACTAGGTATTCATTCCCTGATGTTATCCAGTACAGCTGATAACATCAAACAAACGTTAAATAGTTGCTTAATTCTGATTGTCTAGTCGACACTCCGCCTTACGAGGATGCCAGAACGTAAGCGAATGGTGAATTTTACCGCAAGCACTACGAGGTTATTCGGATGATACAAAATTGCAAATAGAAACATTTTGTGCATCCTCTCGCGTACAGATATAATGGTTGTTTATGAGTTTGGATGTGAAAATTTGCGCTATCTCTCTCTGTCTCTCTCTCTCTCTCTTTTAACAATCTGCTTCCAGGTAGACGGATATTTTTGCTGGGTAAACAGCTGTTGACCATGAAGCTGTGTCTAGGACTATTAGAGTTTATGTTGTGAGCTCGAAGTTAGTTAGCGATACATGCTCCAAGAGAATACTCAGTTGAGTAATAAAAAGGTATATCTAGTTATATTCTGCTAGATTGTGATCCATTTCATTGTTAGGGCATTGAAGGCTTCGATGAAAGGTTAGGGTCTTTGCTAACTCAGGCACTCGGTGTGACTTCGATACATGAAAGTTTTTCGGTGTAGAGCTTGCCAGGAAGATGATGAAGGTCTTGAACACTACTTGTGTCCCTTTCCAGCATTCAGTCAAATTAGAAGACAAATCTTCTACCGGAAAAATATACCAGATATGGCCAGTTAAAATTTTTTTTGAGCCTTGACCTTCGGCTAACTTCTTCAGAATATTTCTTATTTTTGTTTTTTTTTTCTTTTATCTAAATATAAAAAAACAGAAATAAGAAATATCCTGAAGTAGTTAATCCAAGGTTAACGAAAAATCGACTAATAAATCAAAATATAAACAGACATAAATCTCAAAAAAAAAAATTTAATTCAACATATAAAAAAAAAATCGAAAAATTAGATTAAAAAAATTTGGTTGCACCTTTTTCAACTCTACCTATTATATTATTTGCCATCAAAACAGTGTTTTTTTTAAAACACACAAAACAACCCGCGAAGCCATTTGCTTGTCTGCGGAAAACACCCAGGGTCTATGGCGGGAATCGAAACCACGACCTCTGGACTGAGAAGCTAGCATGGCTACCACTCAGTCACAGGAACACCCAACCTAACCTAGCTTTAGACTTTCTATGAGTTGTCAGGATAAGGGTAATTGTTAGTAGAGATATTTAGGCAGGCTTCGGTGTATCCTCCGATTACTAACTTGAGCCCGGTAATACGTTTTTAACAAGATCGAATAGTTGCTGGTGAAAGTGGAAGCATTGCAGGGTCCTGAAAATATTTTTGGCTGAGCCTAGCAAGGTCGGAAGTAGTCATACTAAGGGTTATGAGCAAAAGGGGGTTTTGATAGGTATACTGGTTGATAACTCTTTGGTCAGAGCTGGGACGTGGTGATGGAACAGTTATGCTGCCGATTTTTGCAGGCTTTATGAGGCTGAAGGTGAATTGAAAACTATATATAATATTAGGTATGCTAACCACATACATGCATGGCTGGAATTAAGAATATTCCACGTGAGATCAAGGGCATTGCAGGTGCAAAAATTGAGGATATCAAGGTATTCGTCGTGGTTAATAAGTATTTTAATGGCAGTTAATAGGCATCCAAATCTTCTCAAGAAACGGGGAACGTAATAGTTTAGCAAGGATCTGATGCATTTACTTGTGGAAGTACTTAAGCGCTGCACCCCAAAACCTAACCTCTACCTAAGCATAGGAGAAGTTTTATATCTCTCATAACAAATTTATAAGTGTAAGCCCATTTACCTACTTCTTCACTGAAACTAAGTGAAAGTTTTATTTTACTTAAGTGTTACCGCTTCTTTCGCTAACAAACTAAGTGGTCGGTTTTTGCAATACCCACTAAATTAAGAAGGTTAGGTAAGGTTAAATTTGACAGCTTATTGATAAAGAGAAATTAGGTTTTGAGTTCATTTTGGTCCAAATAATAGGTTTCTTAGTGTTACCTGATGTTAAGAGAGTGACTGATGGATAGTGAGAAGGGTAGTTTAAAGCAGTTTTTCCTTTTTAAATCTGGTATTGTGCAGTTTACTTTTTTTTATCGCATAAGTGGGAGCATTTTATTTAGTTTTCTTACTTCGCCGACGATTCTATACTATAAATATCGATAAAGGAATGCACTGCCATATGTATTATTATAGATACTAAAGCATATCAGAAGAATCTATAATGTTGATGTGTCTGGGTCTTAAGGTTTGAACTCATATGCTTTGTATTTGCTACACTATCTACTTCAGCCAACAGAACCCTCAACAGTACCTTAAATTTAGAAACTAGAACAAATAAATTTTGTAATATATCTGAGTTTTAATTTTTCATTTCTCTTGTTTCATTTCAGGTAAGTCGAACGAATTTTTACAATTCATTATTATGCTACGAGTATAAATAAAAATATACTCGAATAAAGGTAAGAAATATGTATTTTTGCTGTTTAAAGTGCGGCAGGCATAACGCGAAAAGACTTTGTGTAAAATAATTTGCCTTAAAGAACATGTCTGAAAATTAAATATTCTGTATTGTGAAATTTTCCACATTATTATTTTTTCAAATTAAGTTCATCAAATCTGATTATTAAAGAATTGCCTCAAACATAAATCAAACTAAGCGGCAGCAGTTTCCTTTTAAATATTTCTTTAGTTTATCTTTTTCTCTATGATTAATATTAAAAAATTGTAGGAGTAAATAACCTAAACAAGATAAAAAAAAATATTACTTTAGATGTCATTATTTTTGGTTCCTTTCTATTTTTCAATTCTATTGTCTTCAACTAAAAATCAATTTACTGTGAAGATAAAATTGTATATGACTTTCTATCTACGTTCTACTTTTTTCCGTTTTTTTTCTTAGTCTCTTGGCTTTTATCATTATTGTGGTGGCGTTTGTCAATGAATTCTAACCAAAAGATTCATTAACTTAATTTCCTTTACAATTCGTCTGCTAATGTGACATATCCGTTTTCTTTTTTCTAGTGCATTCGCAGAAATAATGGTGTTGTTTTGCCTGCTTGTCACGTCATCAGAAAAATATGAATGACTGAATGACTGTTTGAAATCTTTCTTTTATCTTTTATTTTTGAATCTCGGCAGTGGAGCTTTTATAAACATTGAACAGTGGGATTAAAATCCTTATAAGTCAAATTTTAGGATCTCCCTTTCTAACGTAACCTAATATATCAAAAATCTTCCTAGACGTTATTTCTATAGTTGAAGCAAAGTAGAAAAATTTTAAAATAAAATATTTCGCAAAATAACTTTAGATACAGCAAGCTACAGGCTGCCAAGCTGATGTTGATGGCAGAAGAGCTGGAAACTGAATATATAACTAGACACCAAGGGGATAGTAGATATCATACAATGGCGTAAGTAAGGCCACCACAGAAATGTGTGACAGAATTCCAACCAGATATAAACACACTAACTGCATGACCTTAATACCGGGATAGGATTTAATGAACAAAGCGGATAAAATCCACAAACCGATATGCAGACGGGGGCCCGCTCTATGATCTAGATCTAGATTCTGCTCTATGACAGGAGTAGAAACGTAAGAAAAAAAGGAAATTGACAAGAGGGTGCTAGTCAACATTTTTGCAAATAGGTAATGTTAGGTTAGGATAATTTGGGTGGTCAAAGATCTCGCATACCTTCAAGTATTCGTCCAATTTTGAGGGCATACGAAACCGTGCAACAGTGTGCTGTTAATACGCTCATTAGAAGTTTACAGTTGCTTCTACTTAATGATAAAAGGAATTTAGTCGATTTAGAATCATAGGAGTTCCATATGATTCTGGAAAACTTGCAAGTTTTCGTGTTACGCCAACATTTCTCTGATTCTTGCCTCATCTTAGAGTCTATGATCCCTTTCAGGAATTGAATTGGTTACTGGACATATACAGTTTTTCCTCCACCGTTAATTGAATTCAACTTTTGGCCAGTGTAAGAGAAAGTCATTTTGCAGAACATCCCTCAATGTAAAAGTGCTGAAGAAATCTACTGACAGTATGGATACCAAGACATCAAGGTATAATAAAAAACAGTGACTCTGAAAGGTTTACTAAGGTGGGAGCATCTTTGAATGACACCAAACAGCAGAACGTTGGATAATTTAAGAGACTTTAAACCGAACTTTAGCAGTTTGTGATTTGAGAAGATAAGAGAGTTTGGCAAACTGATTCTATGGAAAGAGTAACCAGATTCCTATGAGGCAATTCCAATCAGAAGAAGTACAAATAGTTTTTGAGATTGAATAAGCGAACACCCAAGAGACTGGTTAGTATAATAACTGGCCACACGGAGGAGATGGAGGTCTCATTTAACTCGCATGTGTCTGATATAGGATATCACATGCAAAACATACGATAAGGAGGATGAAGAAACATTCAAGGATTACCTATGTCATTGTCCAGCGTTAAACCAGCTTAATAGACAAATTTCGCATTGAACTGAAACGTCTGAGGGATTATGATGTGGGAGACTTAACAGAATACATGAAACAAACTGGTTTCTTGGAGTGACCAGTTTATCGAATTGGTTTTTTTTTTGGTTTGACAGGCTTAAAGGTGGTACCCCGCTTCTTTGGCCAGAGCACACAACATGTCGCATTAGGCATAAGTGTCATCCATGTGGGATTGGGTCAACGTAATTGCCCTTATTTTCAACCTAACATAACCTTAGAAGAAGAAGTGGATAGTGAGAAATGGACCAGAAATAAAATAATTTACTAAATATGTTGGCTCATTAAGTGACTAGAAAACGCTGATAGAATCAGACGCATTATTCTATGTGTTTTGATATCTTCCAGAGCTGTTCCTCTTTTTAACTTGTCCAAAAAATCTTTCGACTAAAACTACCCGCAGTCGCATTATTGAAGGCTATGATGTGAACAAAAACTTTCAATATGATCTTTAATTTTAGTTAAATCAAATGTATAAATTGTTTCCGTGCGAAATTGAAATCGTACAAGAACAGTTTGGTCATTACTCTTTCAGGACGTCTTTAAGTAAATGTTTGATGTAGTGAGTAAGGCTTATCGTTTGTGACTAATTTACCTTAAAAGTTATTTATCAATAAGTTTTAGTCAGTCCGAATAAAATATTATAGAAACTTTCTTTTGTTTTAGGAAAAATCATTTTGATATTAAGTAAGTCTTATTAAATATGTCCAATATTTCAAGTGGAACTCGTAACACAGAAAGGCTTTAAGGCGATCTGAACGCAAAAGAAATGTTTTGAACGCACTTGGGTCCAGAATATTCATTTAGTTCCATGCAATAGCAACCAATCGTCGCTTTTACCACTTACAACGTGACTGTATGTTGGCTGAAGTTTCGACAGGTTGTAGCCAGGTAAAAACTACGCAAGGCAGGTTGGCATATTTTCTCCAAAAGAACATGTCAGATCTTGGCCTTTGAATGCCCAATTGCTCCAACCATTATTGATATCTTCATAATATCATATCTAACAAGGGTTGATTTCAGAAAGGTTTGAGACATCCTGCTCACTACGTTGACGATCATCGATCTTGGGTAAGCTGAGTTACAGAATAATCTGCGAACTGAGTTACGGCTGGATGTTCAATGTCACATTTACAATTCATGCTAATTGGATGGATTATATTTCTCCCGTGGTTTTGGATATTATACAGTTGTTTATGATGGGATGCAAAACAGTGGATGGGTTTGGCCCAGGGACCAACCTAGGGGTTATGCACAAATATCTATTTCAGTCGGGAAAAATTCTACATCAAAACTTAAAAAAAAAGTTCCATCAGCGATTTACCCTGTTGCATAGAGAGCGATGAGGTTTTAAAGGCTTAATAGTATAGGACAGCTCGAAAGTAAAAGTTATATGGAAAACCAAATGATATATTCAAAATTGTTTTTTTTTCAAACAACTTATGAAAAAAGAAAACAAATTGAAAACAATTTTTAAATTTTATTTCTGCTTTCCTTGCAATTTCTAGTATCACTTAATCTTAATCGAAATTACAAGTCCTCTTTTAACCCACTGTGCGTTGATAAGCCATTTATCACAAGAATAATTGTATATTTTCGCAATAATTTTTATTTCTTTTTTTTGTTGTTCTGTTTCATACATCTGTGTATTTTTTGATGAATGACAATAAATGGAGAGTGAAGAAAAGATAAGCGATAGTAACCCAGTGAACAGTGTAAAAAATTAAACTTTATGAAGCTACTTGCAGGTTATGTTGGATTGTGTGAAATGCTTACTCTATGACGAGTTTACTTGAAGGTCCAGTGGCCCAACGCAGTAGTCTCAAGGCAAGGCTTTTTTTTTTTTTGAAATAAGGAGAAGTGACACTCATGCAATGTATGTGCTTACCAACATATACATATATGTATGTATGCATATTTTTTACCTTCTTTGGGACAGGCAGACATTCAAGTCGAATGCAGGAGTTAATCAATACTTGATACGCCTTCGTTGCCCTCAAAAGCAGCGAAGTTAACACTCTTAGGAAGGGGATTGTGAAGAGAGGACATATAAGGTAATACTTCCCTATATGTTCTCTCTTATTATGCTTAACCGGGTTTTCAACTCGTTGCAGATACTCTGGTGTTAAGCAGGCACATTACTTTAAGCTATATAGTGATCTTATCAGTCATTTTACTTCGCCGACTATTTATAAAAGGATGATTTGGTATTTTTAATTATTATCTTAGTTAATCTCGTCAAAGGCGAACAAATTTGTTCGCTGGGAAGTTCTCTTCAATATTTTAAATATTTCCTTTGTTTCTTCTCCTACAATCTTTGAAATAATGCGACTTAAAAACACACATACAAACGCACAACACCGTTTTAAGATGACAAAAAAAAAACTCAGTAACACTGACAGCAGCAACATCATCATCCCGTGTGCCACGTAATAACAATGATAAATGCAAGTCAATAAATCTTGTAAAAAAACAACAGGATAAAACCATACTTAAAGAAAAACATGAAAAAAACGGCTGACTGAATGACTAAGACACTGCATGCAATAAGTAAGGCAGTGACAAAGAAAAAAATATATTCTTGACGGTTTTAGGTGCCCAGTAGTTCTGGTGGATGGCCAAAAACTGGTTACGTGAAATTATTCTGTGAGGGAAGAATTATTTTATTTTATTTCAGTGAGTAGCAGACTAGTGATAAAAGGATGTACGCATAAAGAATATCCACCAAATGACACCAACAACTCAAGAGTATTGTATCAATTCAAACAAAAAGCTGAAATCTGCTCTCTAAAAATCTATTAGCCTTATGTATAATGAAAAACTGGCAAGAAGTTAGCATAAGTGGCAAAAGTGAACATAATCCTAACAAGATTTTCTCTTTTTCCTATAAAGATTCACATTAAAAATCGCGCTTGGACTTAATAGCAATAATAAATAATTTAAATTTGCATGGAGGAACTCGTTAACAACTAGTTAAATTTCGACACTTATGCTAAGTTCGTGCCAGTTTTTTTCTTATACATAAGGCTGTATAATATTAAGTGGCTTAAAATTTACTGTGAGTTCAGTTGGAGATGGGATAAAATTTATATAATTTTAATTATAGTTTAATGCAAATTAAAAGAAAAAAGTAATACTACGAGAATTGCAATTATCATCATCATAGACCTGGGAAACAGAGTGCTTTCCGGAAGAATGGAAGGATGGCATTGTTATTAACATTGCGAAAAAGGGAGACCTTAAATATTGTTCTAACTGAAGGGGTATTTGTGTATTACCAACCATTGCCAAAATAGTTGCAAAAGTAATATTAAACCGCCCTGGAGTGCGCCCTGGATTGCATATGCATAATATCACCTCTGCTATATATTGTTGTTATGGAAGATGCTCAATGTCAACGGTCATAATAAACAGGGCATTCCATGTCAAATCAACAATAACTATCTTTACTACTTGGCTTACGCAGACGATATATGTTTGCTCTCACCAGCGTTACCATATATATTTTTTAAAAAAACTTCTTAAATCTGAAAAAAAAACTTTTTTCCAATACAAAAACTTTTTTCTACAAAAGTACCAAAATTTTAAAAGAAAACATAAAATTCTATTTGGAATGTATTTCATTCATTTAAAAATATACAACCGATTAAAATCAAAACCATAACATATAATAAAAAAAAACACAAAATAAAATTATAGTTAATTTAATTATTATTTTACGAACTGTATTTGTTTCTATATTCTTATGAATTGTACAGGCTAATGTTAAGTAGAACAAAAATAAGCAAATTAACCAACATGTGCATAATTAGTAAAGAACAAACGACAATGGTAAGACTGTTGTAAATTTAAAGATGGTAACTTTCCTTCATTACAAAACACATGAGCAAATTGAAATGCAATGAATCAAACCAATTCACATATTCCATTTGCAATAAAGTTTCGTATATAAGGCAGACATCTACATCAACTGACACCATACACAGTGGACCAAAACGCAGAAGAACGCTGATGAGGGAGGTTTAGTGGCCTTCGAAAACGGCTAGCTGTTCCGTTGAACTATGTGTTGTTGTCAGAATATTTACAACTAACTTTGATGTTATTTGTTCATTAATAATTATCACATGTAATTTGGCTTAAAAAGCGATACGAACATTAGCCTGTTCAATTCATCAGAATATAGGAATAAAATAAAATTATTTAGATTTACATTAATAAATATATTTCTTTTTTGTACACTGTTTTATTAAAATTTAAAGCCATTTAAATAGCATAGTCGTACATAAGAGGCAGGCAGTAAACGCAATTAAGACTCAGTTAGCCGACTGTAATGTAATGTAACTGCAACAGTAGGAAACAGCTGATCGATATTGTTATGTGAAAAGTAATGAAAATGGTTATCGAGATGTAATGTAAAGTAACCTATTTTTTATATAATATTATCGATCAGATTTTTCCTACGTTGCAGTTACATTCCATTACTGTTGGCTAACTGATCCTTTAAACACTGTTGCAGTAATAAGGGAGTGAGAAAATATAAGATCGTTTTATTGCATACAAACATCACTTAATATTTTCATTCAATATACTGCAAAAGTTAAGTTTGTACATATTTATAAAAAAAAACTTTAAAAAAAGTTTATATTTTCAAAAACGTTTTGGCATCTCAAAAAACTTCCAGAAAAGGGAAAACTTGACAAATGGTAACGCTGGTGATATTAAACTTAGTGATATTAAGCAAACAACTATAAAACTGCATGAACAGCTGCAATACACTGGTGTACTGAACTGAACTCGCTAGAATAAATAAGGCCAGGTCATCGTTTGCCATATTAGCCCCATATTAGTCGCTGCTTAAGTCGCTGCTTGTAACCTGGAAGGTTACAAGCGACATAACAAGAAGACTTTAAAATTTTATCAACAGCTGTTTAAGAAGAATATTACGCATCTTTTGGCCTAGAACGATATCAGTTGCCGAGTTGCTAGCAAAGCAAAGACAAACCAAATGCAAATAGCAATCGATATGCGTAAACCAAATTGGCAGTGGACAGGACAACAATGGATTTAAACGAGCTCTTAGATGGAACCCATTTCAACAAGATGGTAGAGAAAGCGGCAGGCGACGCACAACATGGAGAAGTTTAACGGAATCCGAAATGAATCTACTGGGTATATCATGGATCGAGATCAGTTCTATTGCTATAGATATAGATCGCGGAAAGCTTTATTCTCTTACAACTCTGCTTTTTGCACTGTTTTCTTTTAAAATAATGCAGTATTGCAGCGCCTCTGGTGTCAATGAGGCGTATTAAATTTTCAAAGCTGTTTTAAGTAGCCATTGTTTATTGGTTATCTTATTTCGCCAATGATTCTGCTACACAATACCGTCGAGGGCGGGCGCTCTGGTGTTACATTTGGATGACCATCCGTTGAAGCCGGTGGAGTTCAGTGACCAGTCTCTATGTCTTCATTACTTGAGCTTTCCTACAACAACTGATACAAAAGGATACTAATGCACATGAGAAAAATGCGTGGTATTGTTATTTAATGACTTTCGCAGACCCGGCTCAAAGCCAGGACTTTCGGTTTTGTAGTCAACGTGTTAAATACTTCAGCCAAAGCCATCATCGGTTGTGTAGAGCGATAGTTAAACCAGTTTCTTGTCTTTTATTAGTGTTATGTCTGAATATGGTATTTCATTATTTTCACCAACTTCAACTGTAAATTGAAGCATAAAAATTAATATTTTATACATAAAACCAGAATTAATAAACATTTATAATTTGTTGCCACAATTAAATAATAAAAAATTCTCCTAAAGACGTCGAAAGGAAGCCGACGAAACGTTGAGAAAAAATCGACCATGTTCTGAAAACCATTTCATTTTGAAATCGCAAAAATTCAAAAACGGAAAACAGGGTTCTTTTTTATCGCATAACTTAATACATTTGAAATTAAGTTTGGATAAAATATTAAAACCAAATAAAAACTGCAATAAGTGAGCCTTCTAGTTAGTTTTTTCTTGAATTTTGTCGGTTTCAAAACGAAATTGTTTTCAGTACCCGGCCGTAGATTTTTCATACCACAAGAAAGTAATACAAATAAATATTAAGGCCCAAATTCACAGTCTATAGTTAACTAACTCCCGTGGTTTAACTAACGAGTTTTCTTATAATTTTCATTGCTTAAACCACCTTCATTAGTTAACTAAAGTCTGTGAGCTTGAGACTTAGCTGTCACTTAACGCTTAGTTCCATATTGTACAGATTTGTCCGCAACATAACAGAACAGAACGAAAAAGGAAAAACAAACCATATAAATAGATTTTCAATTGAACAGAAACAAAACAACTGATTCATAACAGCTGATTCACCAGAGCAATTTCCAAAATATTTCTTATGTAAAATTTTATTTAGTTATATGGCATGTGAGCATTAAGATTTTAAAACAAATTTAGTTAAGTGTCACATTATTTTTTTTAGGTTAGTTAATAAGGATGCTTTTTAATTTCCATGACAAATATTTTCCTAACGCTTACAATTGCAGTGTAGGAGACTCTTTTAGGTAGCGCTTGTCAAGAGAGGAAACAGTTTGAAGTAAGTTTATTGTTTGTGGAAATATAAAACTAAAGCGGAAAAACCATTTGAGTGCCTTAACAGGATTAGCTCTTGACTTTTGCGTGTTTATGTGAATCTTTGAACCTTCCTTAAGGATATCATTTATATTTGGATAAATGTGTTGAAGTATTGCAATGGAAATGTTCATAAAATAGTAAAGGTTTGACGCATTAGCATGAGACCGTCATTAACAAACAATTAGTGAACAAACACAGTCAGGATTAACAACCTAACCAACCAATTACACAAAGATCCCCTGTTGATCGCACAAGTAGTCTAGATTCGTTTAAGGCTTCTTATGTGTACCATTTGAGGACTTGTCGCTCATTTACATTCAAAACAGGAAAAAAAAACTATTTTTAAATTTTGCTTTTATTTCAAATGTAAGTGTGCGATAAGTGGAACGCTGATGACATCGTGGAACAGGTCCTAAGAAAGATGATAGTTATTCTTCTTTCTTTAATCAAGTGTGTTACATTCAGCGTTACCGTTGAAAAATTTCAAAAAGGGGCACAAAAAGGGGATTTTCCAAAAAAAAGTGGCACAAAAAGGGGATTTCAAAGAAAAAAAGAGGCAATTACAAAATCAAGAAAAATTAAAGAAACAAGCATATTTATAAAGTTATTTTTATTTAAAACAAACAACAAGAATTTCTCATGTATAAAAAGTACAAAAACATTAATTTTATGTTATTTGCAATTAAAAATTGTAACTTACTAATTCACAAAAACAATTACTTATTGCTGGAGATGCGATGTATGTACAGAAAAAGAAATTTTTAGTTTTATAATTGCTTATTTGTCTCACAGTCTTCATATATACTTCTATTTAGAAATAAGTGGTAGTATAGATAGCTATTATATAAAAAAATCATAAAATCTGTGTTAATAATAAAACAGTTGTCAAATTGTTGCATTTGATATCTATCGAAATTCCAACAGAAAATAAATGGAAATTTTGTTCGATATCGAATGTAGTAATTGGGCCCAGTTCTTAAGATATACAAAAAATTAAAGAATACATAAATAAATTTTTTATCATTTTTGGGACATGGTTCATATCACTTATTTACTTAAAACCAGCATAATTCAAAAAATTTATTTAACCATATAAAGTTTTGATAAAAATTTTAAAATTCGATTCTAAAGCGGATAATATTATTCTTTTTAGGCATTATGCATAGTTATTAAATACCTTAAATACCCTTTCTTTTGAAATTGTACATTTGTATTTATTAATAACTTTTTTACTTGGAATTAGAGTTTTTCTTTTCCCGGACTTTTTCATTTCCCGGGAAAGCGGGAAAGATTTTTCGGTTTCCCGGGAAATCCCGGGAATTCCCGCCCAATACAAAACAATACAAAATATTTTTAAACTTAATTTATTTCAACAAAAACAAACTATAATTCAAGAGATCGATTAAATAATAACGTTTTATACACACATTGGTCAAAAATTAATACCGATTCCGTTCTTTATATAATAGTAATACAAAGATACCAATATTATAAAAAAGAAATTATGCGAGTATAATTAAAAAAAATTACAAAATATCCCCCTTACGAAAAAATAATTGTTAAACTTAAATTTGGATTAACAAACGAATTTTGTATGGCAAAATCAGTTTTAACGCATGCTTTAACTTTAACAATCGTTTTTGCATAAGGCATATTTCTTTGGAAAAAGGACTATTTACCAAATATAATCTGTAATTATTTGTATTTTTTTTATTTCCTTGCTCATTTCTGTTTTTTACTTTTATGAAGTGTTGTAGAACTAAATTTTGAGCGTCGCGTTCTGCTTTTTCTAAATAGAGGCATCTAAATCTCAGATCGCATGCGTGCCAGATGTAAACTCGGCCTTAGTTGTTGTAAAGCTTTAGCTATGGTAATATTGCCATCACCCTATTATTGCACCATCGCATACATAAAGTGAATAAGGACACTCATCAAGGAATGTGTAAATACAAATTAAGTTGCCATAATAAAATCAAAAAATCCCGGGAATTCCCGAACAAATTTCCCGGGATTTCTTTCCCGGAAAATGTGCGGGATCCCGGGAAATTTTTCCCGGGAAATCCCGTATGAAAAACACTACTTGGAATCCATTCTTCCAAATCGTTTTGAAATAAATTTAAAGCAGACAGCATGGGCTGAAAAGTGTCTAATTTTAAACTACTTGATAATTTTTTCGTAATACGAGTGCTTATGTTTATGCTTTATGTGCTTTTTTTTTTAATTTTACTTTATATAGATAAAGAAATAAGGTGTAACACGCAGACCCTGCAACTGGCGAATCTAGATATATTTTTGCATATAATTTGGCCGATTTGTCAATTTGCTTAAACGGGTTCGTCTTATAATCTTTAAAACAAGCTTCATTTCAGCAATATCAACTTTCCTCCGAAAATCGGTATTTTTTGTGGTTAAATCTCGGATATTTTTACATCATTTGGTTTTTGGAATTGGCCACGTGTGTGGCTGTGTTAACATGACATTCAATGATTCATTCGGCAGATGAGCAACTGATTGCAGAAAACACAAATGGGTTTTTTGGCTTCTGCATCCATCTGAACTTATGCCGCCTATCTTAATCATTGGAATACTTTCGTGCTGCTTTATTTCTTTTTTAATGGGTTTTCCAGGATAATAGGCTCAAATGATGAAATAATTTCATGGGAACTTAAATCAAAAGCATTACTTGATGATAGCAATTCGGTGTGGTATTTTCATACAATATTGTTTCCCTTAGCGTAAAGTTTTTCACCTTTTAAAATTATGTACTTTTATCAAATTTGGCTTTCAAATCAAATTTGGCTGCGGAAAATACAGTTAGAATTATATATGTATGAGTGTATGTAATTTCATTTTTAAAAATCTTACACAAATGAAAAGATTAATACCAAGGCGTTTTAACACCATGTACTCCCACAGAAAATAATATTGCGCCATACTGTCAATTTCCCAAAAAATATTGAATTTTTTCATATACATATACACATAGGAAATAAAATCTTGTTGTCGAATCTGGTAGAATCTGTACAAATTTGCGTACATTTATTGTAAAAATAAAAATTAAAGTTAAAGGGGCAAAAATGGGCACAAAATAATCTAAATGATACTAAAAGGGGATTTAAAACTAAGGGGCATAAAAAGTGGCAAGTCATTCGAAAAAGGGGCAAAATGCGACTTTAGTCGCACAACGGTAACGCTGGTTACATACATTGCTGTGCATAAAAGGTGTAATGTTTTGTTAGTTTATTTCAGTTTGGAATAGAACAACCGAATACAATAGTGATCTCTTGTTGTGGTCAGTCCTTACAACAGATTAAAGATTCAAAGTGTTAAAGAACATCACTTACAAAACTGCCGGGTTAATGCACTGGCATTACTATTTGCCCTTAAAACATATTCTAGAACAGGCAGTAGGGATGATGTATAGATGTAAGAACTAAAACTCCTACTTACCAAATACTTTGCTTTTATCCTAGAATTAAAGTGGATTTTCCACTACCAACTAACTAACCCCTGTGAAAATATCGATTATGAATGTGTTATATTTCAATTTCTTTCTCAACAATAACGATGTACGAACGATGCGCGGGTTTTCTAAATCAGCAATATCTTAGACTGACTGTCAACACTTAAATAAGGACGACAACAATCAAATAACAATCATGCTTAAGCAAACTCTTTTTAACGACAGCTAAATGCCAAAGAAATTCAGTCGCAGGCATAAAACAAAATCGCTTGTATGTGAGCTGAGAAACAAATAAAGTGATTTTTTTTTTGCCTAGCGCCATGTTTTTTTTATTATATTTTTTTTTTTTGCAATTTTTCTTATCGATGCAGGGATGTCTGCGTTTCCTGTTAAAGCGATTTAAATCTTCAGTTAAGCAATTGAGTGGAAGTATAGAGGAAGGAGTAAAGGCGAAAGTGTTTTGTAAAACCAACTGAGTGGGTTGTAAGTATTTTTTGTTTGTTTAGTGACACTGTCGACAGTAAATACCACGTTCTTACTAAACATATTGTATCGGCAATCTTTGATTTTGTTTTTCTTACTTCCAGCTATTTGCCGTCATAGTCTGTCTATATTTCTGTTTTCTTTTTGTTTTAGTTTGCTTCTTCTGCTGCGCCTTCGTTTCATTATTTGTTTTAGTGGCAAATAAATATTTAAATTGAAGTTCAGAAGTTATGTGTGAAATCTCAGGAACAGAAATGTGATTGGAAAGTAGGGTAGTTCGTGTAAGTGTGCAGTATGAGAATTTTTCTGTCTCTCTCACTCTCCATTACTGGAAATAAAGAATTCAAAACAGGACTAAAAATTAACCTCGGGAAATGTTATGGTGATGTCCATATACATTTATAGCTAATTTCAAAGTTATAGTTCCCGATATACCGATATTCGTGGTAACCAAAGTTAAAACAATCACAAACAATTTGGATTGTTATTTTCTCTTTCAACGTCATACAGAGAAACGAAATTTTCTTTAGAAAAATTTGAGAAGAGGAATTTTTTTATTTTAACTGGAAGATTTTGCTGTGGCAATAAATATAGACTTGATTTCAGTCATATCTGGCCAAACGAACCTCACAGACTTACGAAAGAGTCATGACGATTTCCTTAACATAGAGAATTGTTAATTGATTTCAATATATATCATCCATCTTTCACTTAACATCTGTATTAGTTTAAATAAAAGTAAGCAAAATATTAGTATAATAGCATACATATTTTCAGCCCAGCTCGCAGTGTCTTGGTCTTCTCTTAAACTTGTTTGCGGAAACCATTAAGTTCATTGGGAACATTTTTATGCAATACGTTGCGAAAAGAAAATTTGTTTCATTCATAATTCATAAACATTTTCTATTGATTTGAGTTGCACAATAACCTCCAGATGCTGGAATATTAAAGAGAATTTAGAGTTATCATTTCTGAGGTTCCAAGTATGGTTACAGTGTTATGAGAGTCTGCAACTAAAATCCCGTACGAATTATTTTCACTCCACAAAAATTTAATTGATAAACTCCTTTAACTCGGACAAGAAATAGCAGAACTTTTGTGTTATCATTATGCATCAAAATAACAATCTTTTGGACCCTTAATACGCTCTGTCGAGTTGGGAAGGGAATGGGAGTCTCATGTACCTCAACACGTTTTGTGCTTACATTTAATTACGAACTTAATATATCGAACTCCTTATAAATATTTGGCTCACATTTAAGAGTGTTACTTGGTTTCCCGCGTAAAGTGATGAGAGACATATTGGCAGTGACCACAGGATATTGACATCGACGCTTAAAGGATGCGACTTCCACATAACGATTGTTGTTTAGGATAACTAGATGAGAGAGAGACAATATCACATATCCTACGCATCTGTTCTGCAATTGAAAATTAACGCCTTCGTGTTTTAGAAAGGGGGTTTTCCGTGGCGTTCCAGATCTATCAGCAGTTGATCTTAAGTATTTGCAATCTTTAATTAAGAGCAACTAAAAGTAACTTGGCTTCGTTACAATTCGAGATGGTCCGCCATCATAGATAGAATCCTGAAGGATCAACTCCGTATACCAGTACTAACAGGATATTGTCACATAGGTACAGATGTCAAAAATTTTAATCTTTCATATAGTGGCTTCTGTAGAGGTTGTCTTGATGGAGAATATGATTAAACGGATTAACACCTACTCTGTCAATGTTGATCCAGAACTGATCCAAAATTAATTCTTAAGTTGAGTCGGATCGAATCGGATTTTGTGAGATCCAACACATTTACTCTCATCTACTTTGAAACTCATTTCAATTTTATATTAACATTTTCCTGTTATTATTTCAGATGGTATCTTAGCTGGGTAGTAGCGCGTTGACTATACATTGTTTGATGATACATACTTCGAACCCCAGCAACATTTTTTTATTAATTTACTGACTACCTGGTGACTTAAATAAAATTACCTTGAAGTTAGTTGATATGTATTACAGAGTGAGACAATTGACTACCATGTAGGACATTGCAATGTTGAAATAGTTAGTTGTTTCCATTGGAAAGTAATACAAGTGTCAGTCAGCACTAGTTGAGAAATTGTTAGCTTAAGGTTAGTTGAGATTTAACTTAGTTTCCGACAGGGACCTTGCAAGGATATCGGAATGCGGAGAATAAACATTATCGTAAAAAAATCATTTTGGTTTAACACCGAGTAAGTGGTATGATGAAGGAAAACTTTTCTGTCCTTCTATGCAGCTAGCCTAACGGGACCCATGAGGATTAAATTAAACCGGTAATATATATATATACACAGATTGTCGAACCGCTATTATATCCCTAAAATCTTCGTTTCTAAGGACAACAAAACTCTGGACTGCGGATCATTTTAAAAGGAGCATTAGAGATGACAGAAAAGTATAACATCAGAACCATCTCAAGCAGCTTAAATGTGGGTACGATTAGCTTACAAGACTTGGGATAACCTTGCAGTTTCCTCTGGATAATTGCAAACTTAGACCTAACCTCAAGACTGGGGAGGAACTAAGTTATTATTATTTTTTTTTAACAAACACAACCCCAGCGAAAAATACCCATTGTCCATGACTGGAATCGAATCTACAACCTTTGGACTGACAGGCTAGCATCGCTACCACACAGTCACAGAGGCACCACAGATAGGTCGTGTGTCACAAGAAATACCTGCATGATCACCAGTTAGTTACAGACTTACCTAGATAAGAAAAATACGGTTTCTTTTATTTAAAGGATTGGCAAACAAATCGATGCTTTAGTGTTCGTGTTAACCGGAGATTACTTCATGTTATTGACGGAGCAGAAAATGCAGAACATTTTCTGTATCCCCTCATTAGTATGGAAGAAAGTGGCCATAATGGGCCTTTCTTCGTAACCTGAATTAACCTTGATAATTATCTGGGTGAAAGCAGACATATGTATTAGTTCCACCTCATATTCCAGTGCACTTTTATCTTTTTTTAAAGTGCATTGTATAAGAACTTATCAAAAGGACTTGTGTGGATTTTGGTGGGCCAAAAATTATCTTTTGGTTATTGCCACCGAACTTTAATCAAATAATATTCTTTTCCTGTTTGTTTAGTATTATTTCATTTAATTAAATTTAATTTAACGTCATTCAGTGAATATCCCTAATATTTTCTACTCCCAAGTACATGCTACATATTTGCAAACACCATAAACTTACGCACTGCTTTAGAATGTGTTGTTGCAAAGTGTGGTTGAAATATTGTGAGGTTTTTCATTTGGTCTCGTTTCTCTTTTCGCCTGCGTATGCATGTTGTTGCACAATGGTGTTATTTTGTTGTTGTAGAGCCATTTTAGTTTTATTTTTCGCAGCCATAAACAAATTTGTGGCGCCTGGCGTGTTTAATATTTTGCCAAACGAGAATTTATAGGAATTTATAATGATTTATGAGTATTTAATATGTGTGCTTTTAACACTTTTCGCCTTTAAACTTCAGGATTATTTTTGTAGTAATTTCTAAGAAAATAAATGAAGTTTATGCAAATTTAAAGAGAAGGATAGAAAGAAGTTTTCGAATTGTCTCTTGGGTTAGAAGGTAAAATAGTGTTTCCGTGCTGGACATTGAGCTCGGGAATATTATCGTGAAGCGTTTTAGTGTTTAAATGAATTAACAAATAATAATAAAGAGCATGATAAGCCACCATCAGTTCTATTTTTGTTAAGCACGTAGTTTTTACTTGTCATCACTCAAGCAGTCACAGCCTGAGGAATGAAAACTCTTGACATGGAAGGCTATAAAAATGAAATCTTTTACTGGAACACCCTGAACTGTCGTATAATAAAAAAGCTAAAAGAAAAAGAAATCGTCCCTAAATTTTTTTAAAACTAGACAACATGTTCTTCAGTCTTAATTGGAAAACAGGCAATAGTAATGAGTTCAAGCTGGGATTACTGTCTTCGAATTCGTGCTCGATTCACGTGTTGACTTTAATAACCAATGATGAAAAACATCAGTATGTAGTATTGTATAGTTAATCCTTAAAATCTGATTAGCTTTTATTTAAAAAAATTTTTAAATATTTTCAATAGACCACAAATAATGTATTTCTTCCTTCCATTGTTGGACAATTCCGATATTGCTGCACTTTGTCTTGAAGTTAGTTGCACTTAGCAAAAGACTAAACACTTTTTTCCAATAATAATATTAGTGTATCTGCTGTCCTTTTGTGGTATTCTTGTATTTTAACTTTTAACTAAATGCAACGAATACTTGAGTTTGCAACAATTTTAATTAGTCCCGAGTTTGGCCATGTCAAAACTTTCATGTAATTTTGCTGCATCTGGTTGTGTTGCTTGAAAAAGAAAAGTTTTAACAAATTCTTTTGTTTGCTACACAGCTTGTCACAAACTCAATTAAAAGCTGTAATGGACTCCATTTAAAGCTAATCACAGTTTTCGAAAAGAATCCAAGAAAAATAAAAGAAAACAAATTGGACATTTTCCATTTTCATTTAAGTATTTTAAATTGTCTTTTAATTTTTTACTCAAGCACTCTCTTATGTGCCAACTTTTAACACACATGCATTATTGGCGGCAAATTAGAAAAGGGAAACTGTTAAAAGCTTTATTGATTAACTTTTTGTTGAACAAAAGAAAAAGTGAAATGTAACAGAAAATTTTCAAAAGCTACTTGAGTGAAACCGCAATTATTTTCGTCCTAGAAAAGGATGCATTAGTGGAAGCTTTTTAACAATTTTTTTAATTTTTTTAATTATACACAGGGTGTTCCAATAAGATGTTACATTTGGGTTAACATTTTAACTGTAACTACTTCGTCATTTATAAAAGTAGAACGACAACGCATTGAAATTATTCAAATTCACTACAAAAATTGAGAAAATTACACGGTCACACTTCGCGCACCTTCTCAGCCAGCAATTTCGAAATTGTTGCAAAAATTTGATTTGTTGAGATATCGATGTGAAGTCGCTCTGGGACAACTGACAATATTGCTGTTTTAGTCGGCTATTGTTACTTTAAAGTGGGTGGGAGTCAGATTCTAGGAATAACTTGGAGATCTCGATTCGTTGAGATGCTGCAAAAACTGATTAAACCAAGTACCTACCGTGTAAACAAACAGAGCCCAATATAGTGCTAAATATATCTTTCTGAGCAATATTGATAACATCAAGAGATGTTATGCTTACCACTAGGATTATCGCAGAAGTTCTTATCATCAACCCCGAATACACACACCCGTGAGACAATATTCGCTCAACACGGGTACCAGTATTAATTATCAGGGAAGCCATATTACTCCTATTAAGCCCATTAATTAATTCTGAGGTGATTATTTTGAAACTCTGTGTAGAAAAATTCGAGGCAGCATTATGGTCTAATGTTATCAATAATTTTTTTCAATTCGTATTGTAAAGGGTCCCCTAATGAGAAGTTTCAGTTTGATAAGTAAAAGATCTAAATTTTTTAAGCGAAACCAACGGATGATTATGTAATTGTAAAGAAACATGTATTACATAAATAATAGAAAACAATATTACCAAATGACTGACATGGCTACGCTTGGAGCACCAATTCCCAGATTTGTAGCTGTATGTCCTCGATGATTTTAAGAATTCCATATCTTAGATCTTAAATCGAATGTGGCCCATTGTTATGGACTTTATCTTTTACTTGTTATCGAAGACAAACGTCAAAAAGTGTTAAATCGAAAGATCTGAATCGCAAGTTTTGATCGCCTTTTCGAGAATCCACATGAGGAAAGTCTTCACCCAAAAGAGCGTTGGTATCGTTATTTGTATAGCTCGTAGTGTCGTTTTGTTGAAAATAGACATTGTCCACATCAATATCTTCCAATGGGCATATAAAATCAATAATCATTGTTCGATAGCATAATTCAATCACCGTAAAAGTTAGGTTAGGTAAGGTTAGGTAAGGTTAGGTAAGAGTGGCAGTCAGAATTACGGACTCACTTAGACCGTTTAGGTAAATTGTAAAGGGCGGAAACATTGCTTATGTGAAGTCCCACCGTCGAGCCAATCAGAGCTCAATATAGAGCATTGCAATTTGACATTGGCAACGTCAGAAAGTTTCCGCAACTAAAGAGCGCCCATTGTGGGCGTAAAAGTTGCTCCAGCCTCATTTTGGAAAAATAAGGTCGAATGACCCCGTAAGACCCAAAACTGCACTAAATAGTCATTCTCTGAGAATGGAAATGCTTTTAAGCAATAATTTTTGGGTTTTCCGGGCACTAGATGAAACAGTTCTGGTTGTAAAAATTTACCTCATCGCTCAAGATAATTTTTCAATGAAACTCCGGATCAGTTTGATACATTTCAGGGACCCAATCAGCAAAGACACGAAGTTGTTGATGTTTATTACATGCCACTTATTCTGTTAATTGAACCTAAAAAGTCTTAAGACTTAATTCTTTATGAAAAATGCGGTGTAATGTCGTTTGTGGAATGTCTTATTCCAAACATCGTCAAGAAATTAAAAAATTTTGGTTTTGAACGGTGAACACTAGTTCGATTCTTCATATCATTTATTTTCCCCAAACAGCTCATAGTTAACCACCAAATCTAGAGTTGGTGGTGGAGCAGGTCCTTCACGTGCCATCGTAATGTTTAAAGTTTTTGTAGTGAATCTTTATACTTTTTTGACACTTTTATCCGTGGGAAAAATCGCACTAGTGCGTTACCTGCTGTTTGTTTTATGAGTTTTCCGATCTCGCATAGTGAGAGAATAATTGATATAATTTGGATCTATGTGCCGGATTCATAATCGGCCAAAGATTGTCTCCCCAGCGACTGCTGTGTCAAATCAAAGCTTTTTTTCCTCAGCAAAGATCTTCCGTTTATACAGAAGCTATTGTACTTTTACAGTAAATGACAGTAGGTTAGGTCAGGTTAGGTTAGGTTAAGAAGGCTGATGCTATAGCGCCACTTGGAGACCCAGTTAGGTCTATTGTGATTCCCTTCTGTTGCCAGTTAAAAGTAATATTTACCCCCGACTAGTACCCAGACCTGACCCTATTATCCGATATTAAGCCTCTGGATTCCCATGATGAAACCCCTGATATCCTCTAGTTAACTCTTCCCGATATCACTAAGGCTCTCATGGAAACGTCTGCTCAGCCATCTAGGGCTATGACATTGCAGTTTGGGCAGTGGCAGATAATATGCTCAATAGTTTCTGGTTCCTCTCCATTCCCGTACAACCTACAGAAATCTGGAGTGCCAGTTTCCCAAAAACTGATTCCTGCTCTGACCGAGCAGTGGCAAGTCAAATCACCTATCACAATTCCCATAGCCTTCCTATTCATATCCAGTAGCTGTTTGGCTCTTCCTGAATTAAGTTTTGGTCACATAGCCCTCGAGACTCTATAATCATCTCTACCTCGCCATGAATTCTTGGTCCTACTTTTTACCTAATTACTGAGTTCCCTGTAGTAATGACCTATCGGCAATTTCACCGATCTGTTACATATTCCCTCATCTAACACCGACCCTATTCTTGTCAGCTCATCGGCAATTTGATTTTCCTCAACATTTTTGTAGCCAGAAACCCAACACTGACACTATATTTGTCCATAAGCAAGTTGAGGGCTCTCCTACAGTCACTAACAAGTTTAGATTTGATATTGTGTGCCTTCAAAGCTTCAAAGCCCTGAGGATCGCCAAGATCTAAGCTTGTAAAACACTGCATTCATTCGTCAGTCTGAAAGTAGTATGAATGTTCGTCCCCAAGATACAGCCACTAGCCTGTCCGTAAAGACCAGATTTATCGGATTTGACCCAATAGTCCCTATACGGAATTACGAGTGAGGGTGTTCTACTAAAATCAAATTCAACGACCTTATAGTCCGTGAACTCAGGGGTAACGGACTATAAGGTTTACTGTGCAAATCCACAAAGATCTCTTGTTTAGTTTCTCGCTGACAGCTCGAAGGTTTTATAAACCAATACAACTTTTGCTAAAAATTTGTTAGACTATTTACTTCTTTTACACTAAATTAATCTGCTCAGCTGTTACGGTTTTGCTTCACTGTGTGCTGTAGCATGCATGAGAAGCGACTTGCCGCATTGTTTAACCAACAGCAAGCAAACCTAGAAGACTGCTCATAGACTCCTTTCGGACTCCAGGGAATAGCTATTGCAGCCACTACCACCTAAACCATCAAAGCAGTGCATTTTTACATTTGTCTGCTAACGAAGGAAAATGAGTTAGTGATATGATGACTTGTTCCAACTTGAGAGAGTGTAATAGAAAAAGCAGACAAAAATAAAATATCATTGGCCCAGCTGCATTAAACGTACAACGTTTGTTGGATGGGTGTGTTGTTGTTGCTGGCAACTTGTAACACGTATTACAAATTTTGGTTGCATTGTCAAATGAAACATTTGCTTCAGAAGAAAAAAAGTTAAAATAATTTCCCCAGTGAATCGCATTACAAGTCTCATGACCAAATGTCTGCAGCATTTGATGGCTGTCATTAGCACACACTCACGCACACGAAATACAAATATAAATCGGCGACTTACACTTCGACCCACTTTACTAAAGTTGCAAACTAAAAAAAACATTAGAAGAGGGTAAAAAAGTTCGAGTTAAAAAGTCTTGCTGCTGAAGTGACCAAAAAGTTTTTCACAAAACTTTCCTAAAACATATTGTGCATGAAATTTAAACTCATTTGCAATCAATTGCAAGGACTGTTTTAACATTTCTTTATTGCTTAAAATATTAGTGTTCTTTTTGCTACATATTTCTGTTTTTTTTTCTTGTTGAAATTATTATCGTTAGTGAAAACACTGAACATTATGGCTGCTGATGTCCCAACTCTGCAAGGCACGCACAAAACTAACTAATTGATTGACAGAGTGTGATTGTCGAATTGAAAGACAGGCAAGGCAGGCAGGCTGACTGACGGACTACTGATTTGATTTTCATTTTAATTTCTTTTTTTCCTTTTTGCAAAAACATTAATGATTTTGGGGAATACGAAATGTACATTTGAATCTTCTCGTCTTGCATTTAACATGTTTCAATAAAATGTTGATGAGTTTGTCTGGCAGGTTTAATTTAACAATGACTTAACAATTGTTTGAAAAACAAATGTTGTACATATTTGCATGGCTTTATAATATTTTAAAATTTGTAATAATTATTTTAACAAGCCTTGATTGAGTGATTGATTGGTAGCCAATTCAAAGTTTTTATTTTGTATGTTGCATGTACAATTAAATTACCCCAAACGGGAAATAGAATTAAATGACTGCTTTTGCAATATAAAGCTCACAATTTGAATATGTTAAAATATCTATTTGCGATAATTATACTACTTAAAGTGTAGGAATATTTTTTTTATAATTAAACTTTAATAAAGTATTTTCTAGACTGAAGTTGTCATTAGGAGCCTATCATTTTTAATTTGGTAATTCAGTATCATTTGGTTGATGAGGCAAGTCCGAGAACCAGTAGAAAATTTAAAAACACGAACAATCGAAAAGAAAGTAACCTTATCAGAGTACCTATCACCGTACCCGAATACCTAGATGATTGGAGTGGTCCTTTCAAAAAGGAATCATCTTGATTACACTTGAATGCATGCGGGAAGAAGGCAACCACGTAAACGTCACGACAGTACTTGTTTAATCGTTGTCACAAACAACTGGCCGCTATTGACAGGCAAATGCTAGTTTTTAAACCTTCGGGAACAGAAATAGAACATCTATAGCAAAAAATTGTTCTCGAGAACGAGTACGCCACCCCCTATTTTTTGTTATTGTATTGACGTGCCGTCGATACTGGCAACTGGAATTAAAGTTTGCGTCCTGGCACATTAAAATTTTTTGCCGTTAAAGTGCAATGTAAACAAGATTAAAAAAAAAATAATGAAGAGGTTAGTTAGAAGACTCGAAGGTCTACTCTGTAATTCGAAACGAAGGAAAATGCTTTTGCATTAACATGCTAGAAACATTCAAATTCGTAAGCATTTTCTTTCGTTTAGAATTACAGAGTAGACCCCCTGATCAGGCGTAGTAAGCATGAGATGCCGGATGCCAGCTTTAGTTTTTGTGTGCTGTACAATCACTCTTTGTTAATTTGACTAACAGAACCCTAGAACCCTAACTTATGATTGCGAGCACAATGGGTTAGGTTAAAAGATTGCTGGTAAAGGAAGAGCGAATTGCAGCCCACTTGTGTCCAAACATAACCATGATCATTTTGTGATAGCTGTCGAAAAAGGGAGAGACAAGGATAGATAGGATAGTTTCCCGTTAGTGTGACATAAATGTAAGCATCAAATTAAATTGCGTGTAGCATGCCCTAAGGTCTAGTTGAGTTCCTACAGTTATCGTATCCCATACTTTTTGAGGTAGATCTAATGAAGAGGAGCAGCCACTGGAGGAAAAGAATTATTGGTAGCTGTATGTCTAACACTAGTTACATTTAAACAACAAATTAAGATGCGTATTTCCTTTGGATATCTACCGCTATCACATGTTCTCTTATATCCTCTTCTGGTTTAAAGCAGTCCAAATCATTGTTGCAATCATTCTCATTCTAGTGGCATCCTGAAATGTAACAGGAACGATTTAAATCTTTTGTTACAGGTTTTGGCTCTGGTTGACTGAAATACCCTCTGTAGAAAAGTAACCGAGCTCGTTCATCATTGTGTCGTTAGAGACAACGGCACACATTCTCAGAGAGTATATTGTCTCATGTAACAGTAGAATGCTTGTTTTTTTCATTCTGAGTTTCCGTGCTCAGATGATATTACATGAGCTGCTCCCAACTCTATGCTAACTTTTACAGGGAAAGTTATTTAAAAACTATCTACAAATTATTAACATAATATATTCTGAAGCTAGTAGACTTGTGCCATTTAGTTCATTTCAGTGACCGGTCATTTTAGTTCATTATTTATAAATGAACTAGTTCGTTCATTTAGTTCAATCGGTCTTTTTAGTTCAATGAATTAGTTAGGTCTTTTTAGTTCAATGATTTTACATCTACAATTCTGCATGCATATGTATGTTTGTTTGGTCTTTGGAAAAATTTAAAACACAGACTCTGTGATTAAAAAACTACTAAAACTAATTAATTAATAATAAATTTGCTTTATAATGAGTTGATAAAACATATTTAGTGTGAAAACCTTTAAATATTTTAAAATTTTAAATATTTTTAAGTGTTTACTTGTGTTTTCTTGTTTATTGCATTTGTGGTAGTAGCCATCGATAAAAAGACCTAAATATACATGCATACATACATACATACATATGGATGAGTATAGAAGCAAAGCACACAAACAGTAAAAAAGTAAAGCAAAACGTTGAAAACATTTAGTTCATATCCTCTGTGTTAGTTCATTTTGTGTCTTAGTTCTTAGTTCAAAAATTGAACTAGATCAAAAATTGAACTAGTGATCGTAAAACAATTGAACTAGTTCACATAGTTCAAAGTACTGAATCGTTCAGTTGAACTAGTTCGTTCATGAACTACACAAGACTAGAAGCTAGAAAGTGAAATTAGTTTCCAGAATAATCTCATATGAGGAGATCATAACGATTTCTCCGAAGATGTAAGTTTGTAGTAAAAGGGCATTGGCTCATTATGTGCCTACGAATGATTAAACTAAAAACAACTCAGTTGACAATTTTTAACAATGGTGACAAGTCTTCCAATTCTTAAATAAGGAGTGCTATACAAAAACTTGCGATAACTTATTGCCAAAAAGGGAACCGGAAGCAGGAATGGAAATGACTATGAGCGGCATTTGTTCTGTTTAAGATTAACATGAGCGCTTCGACTTTGACGATTACCTCATGGTTTTGTAAACGTTAGATAAACTTAAGCATTCATCAACACCCTTTTGCGTGTGAAGGAACCTAGTCGCATGGGACTATCTTAACGCAAATGGCTGAAAATATTTTATTAGCCAGCACTGCTTCAGAAACATAGCGCCAGGAAAAGTCCTGCCCAACGTAATCAGCATCTGTTGGATAACAGTATCTCGAAAAGTGCCTGGAGGACCCCTTCTACAAAAAAGCACTAGCATTAGTCGAAAATCAGTCATGCAATACATTTCTTCCAAATGGATTTCGTTAAAACCCCAGATAATACCCCTTATTGCAAATGGCGGCGTCGACGTCACATCCAGACGACAGTAAAAAACGGCACTTGTCTACTGTTTGTCGACAAGGATTGACTACTATAAACATGGTACATTAATTCACAAAGCCTTAGAGATTAGTAAGAGATTGTCAATAAGAGCCAATTTTTACCGATAAAGATTAGACAAGTGACAATATTTACTGTCGTCTTGATGTGACGTCGACGACGCCATTCACAATAAGGAGGAATAAATACATTCCCGAAGAAGACCTCAACAATCAATGTAATCAGATTATATTTTTTTTTGATGTGAGGCTTGTAACAAAATCCATAAAAAGAGACCGCTGAACACTTACTTGGCGATGGGGAGCATCACTTACTGAGCCTCATGGGAATAAAGTCTGTCATGAGGTTTCGATTACATTAAACGGTGCTGCCATAGCTGTGAGCATCATCCATTAAGCTCCAAGTAACTGCAACCAAAACAGGGCTGCCTTGTTGCCTTCTTTTTCATTCGGTTCAATTAGAAGTGATGATGTTCCATTTGCAGACGACCCGATAAGTAAACAAAGATGAATTTTTTAAATTGACATGCAATTTACTCTTTTTCGAAACATAATCCTCTGGCATTATAATTTAAATATGACTTCTGGCATATGACCGCCACGCATATGGCTCGGACGTAGTCTAATCTGGAGGTCCAATTTTCGATTAATTTTTTTTAAATATTTGTGGCCGATTATTGGCAATAACGGGGCTAATGTTATCCTGCAAGTCGTCAATCGTTTCGTGCTTATCGGCGTAGACCTCACATATCCCCACAGCAAATAGTCTAGCGGCGTTAAATCGCACAATCTTGGAGACCAATTCACGGGTCCGAAACGTGAAACTATGCGGTTACCAAACGTTTTATTCAATAAATCAATTATGGCACGAGCTGTGTGACATGTTGCGCCGCCTTGTTGAAACCACAGATCCTGCACATCATGGTTGCTCAATTGATGATCGTAGAAGTCAGTAAACATGGCTCTATAGCGGCGAATAGACTGATTCGGGCCTTCCTTTACGCTACGCTCAGCAGCAGCAATGACTTCTTCTGTAAGCACTGTACGATGTCCCTGTGGATACGTTTTATTATTTAGAGCAAAAGTGATGCGTAAACGATCCATAGTTAATCGAATTAATTGCTCTGACCGTAAAGTGGACGTAGTGCGTGATACGTATTTCGAAAAGAACCAGGATTTTCAAAATAAATTTGCAAAATTTGCATTGTTCAGGTGTCAGTCTATTCATGTTGCAATGTCAAACCAAAGTAAACGTGAATCATTTGACGGCTGGAAAAATGGTCGCCAGTTAAGAAAAGTGTTGCCAACTTAAAGTTTGATACCTCTATAAAAAAAAACATCCTCTACTTGCAAAAACATCCATTTGCGCGCTTTTTTATGTATTGGGCGTTACCATAGATATTTTTTGTGGGTCTTCAGCGAAAGTAGGAGGTCTGAAAACAGAGAGATTGCTTCACCCAGATAACACAGCGCCATGTTTTGTTAGGTTTGTACCCTCCGAGGGTCGAAAATTTACCGCAAACATTACGAGGGTCGAAAATTTACCGCAAACATTACGAGTTTGGTCGGATATTTATACTTTCATACTCACATTTTTAGTGCATGAAATTCTATTTTGTATTGTTTAATTGAATTGTGTATGAAAATGAATATCTGTTTCGGTAGGTGTACGGGTAGTTTTCCAGCCTACCAGTCAGAGATCGTTGGATCGACTTCTTATTCAATGCTCGAACAAAAAGTACTTGATAAATGTAGATTGAAGAGTAATAAAGTTTTCAATTGCATTTATAACATTGCATACATAAATAAATATAAAAACCGGATAAAGTAAGATAAAACTTACGGCCTGTCCCACTATGTCACCAGAAATCGTTGGATCGAATAATTATATTGAAAACAACAACAAATTTGCTAATGTTATTGTTGTTTGCAATAAAAGTTGTCGATCGCACATTTGCGGGTGACATCGTGGGACAGGCCTTTAATCTAAGAGTAGATAAAATTGTGATATAAAGAGCAATTTTTTTTTTTATTCTATACTCGTACATATTCAAAATATATTAATATTGCATGGAGGATGTGCAGAAAGAATCTCATGCCTGGATATTTACCAAGTAGGACATCACGGACAAAAATCATGGGATACCGAAGTAGGTTGGTAAGGAATAATTCGACTCTCTCTCTCTCTCTCTCTCTCTCTCTTACCAAACTGCTTCCAGATAGATGAATAGTTTTGCTGGGTGGTATCCGCTGAACACGGTAATGCTAAGTCAACAGTAGGGAAGCCAAACGGAAAATCCCAAGTTCCGGGATTTTTCGGGATTGGCAAATGTGATTAATCAACTTAAAAATATGTGATAACTTAATCGTATTAAAAAAATGTTTAACTTTAAAGACAATTGTGCATTGATATATTATCAACATAAAAACTTTTAATAAGCATAAATAAAATAAAATTTTGTTATCAAAGTACTATTTAAAAAAAATCCCAAGTACCGCGATTTCCAAAAATCCATTCCGATTGGCATCCCTAGTCACCAGTGGGTGATTATGCATGCGTCACTTGAACTTTCCTCGATAACAAGTGACAGATATTAACACTAATGCACATCAGACAAAAGTTTATGACCGTCAGACACGGGACTCAAACCGAGGACCTTCGGTTTTGTAGTCAACTTGTTAACTTGTTTAGCCAACGCCATCCTAAGTTTTATACTCAATCCTGTATAATATGTCGCTCGCTTAAAAAATACTTATTCTTTTTGAAACAATCTTTACTTAAACATTTGCATGATGTTAGTCTGATTTCCTAAAAAGTGCAAAACTTGCACTTTTTACTAAAACGAGATAATGAAAATGTGAAAACTTTTTGAGGTGAGAAAAGCTCCTTAATTTGGAGTACCCAAGCGAAAACTTTTCGAGATCTTGTAATGGGTAGTACTCTTTCAATGGCTTACAAAGTAATGAGTGGTACTTATTTATCTAATTTTTTTTTAATGACTGTCCTGCAATAAATAAAATAAATATTAAAATATTTATATCATTATGTGAAAGTACTCATTGTAGTACTTTCTAGTTAATAATGAAAGATATCTGAGAAAAATTTATTGATCGTGAAAATGAGCTTCGAGAATAATAAAATAACTTTGGTTTTATTTTCATCTGACCATAACTTTTTTTTACAAACTTAAAGTATTTTCCCATAACCTTTAATATACTCGCATATATTTACATATTTGTTTTTTTAAATTATATTTTGAACAATCCCAAAAAGAAAGCTACAAGTTATATAATTTCGTTAAAAAATTTCATTTATTTTTATTACAAACAAAAAATACCCATTAACTTTGGAATACTTTTAGGCAAAAAGTAATCTATAAAATGTTGCATATTTGTAGGCAAAAAATAACCCATTAAGTTTTGAATATTTTTAGGCAAACAGAATCTAATAATTTTCGGATATTTGTGGGCAAAAAGTAAATGGTACCCTATACTTTTTGAACTTCTCAGACAAAACAAATGGGTTATGCAGCCATTTGTTTTGCATTCTAGTAAGCAAAGAGCTTTTTGCTGGGTAGCGCGTGGCGCTAGTGTTCAATTCCCTATTCTTGATTATGAATCTTTATTGTAAATGAATACAACATGCTAACGTTTTGCATTCTCTATGATATTCTAATTCGAAAATTTGAACTGTTGTTGCATGTTAACAAAAGTCATTGCCATGAACCATAACTAAAAAAAACCAAACCGAAGTAGCATATATTTCCATTCGAGTATAAATATTTTTTTTTTTGTTAAATGTCTTTATTAATACTAGCTTTTATTTAAGGCTTATTCCAATATCATACACATAACTATACATACATATTTCCTAAATTTTTATGTTTGTGACCCTCAAATAAATTGTCATGTTTTTAAACTTAATAAAACTGCATATTCTCGTTGCAAATTAGTTCTCGACAGACCTTGTTACTTCTTCTGTCCCAAAGCAAATTTTATTTTGTAAAGCTTTCACAATAAACTTTAAACTTATAGATTTCATTGTCCTTGTACTGCAAGCAAGATAAATTTTACTAAATGTCCATATAAACAATTTGCAATTTTATTTTTCTACTCTTTGGTTGTTGTCATTGTACGATATGCATATACATGACCACAATATAAAACCCTCTTAAATTATTCTAATCTTTATTTTCTTTAAAGCCATAAACAATCTGAATGCATGAAGACTTAAAATTTTTAATACATAAGAAGTGGTCGCCTGTCCTCCCCTTTGGCTTCTACTGAAATACTCGTATGTACTAAAAAATGTATTGAAACGTTTCG
The DNA here is from genome assembly GCA_944452675.1 of Tachina lurida. Taxonomy (NCBI): domain Eukaryota; kingdom Metazoa; phylum Arthropoda; class Insecta; order Diptera; family Tachinidae; genus Tachina; species Tachina lurida. The sequence continues at coordinate 32,550,016 of OX101753.1, read as the reverse complement.
TAAGATATGGCTGTAGTTAAGTATAAAAATTTCAAAATGAAAAATATGTCTAAATAAAAAGATTAGAGAAAAATAAAAACTAACACCCAATTGGGTGTTGCTGGCAGTTTTTATAACTCAATCCTGCATTCAGTAGTGATATCTATGCCTCCCTGTCTCTTCATTACTCTATCTCTCTCTTTCTGTCTTATTGTTTTCGTCTGTTAAACAAGGACTTGCTGTGGTGTACCTCCTTTTTCTGGTTTAGTATGATTTTTTCTAGCTACAGCTACTTTTGTGCTGTTGTTGCATAATAATATAAAATGACATTTGTCTTCATGCGATAATCTTATTAAATAGTTGCAGGCAACAGTTTGCATGTTTGTTTGTATGACTTGCACCAAGTTTACATGCATGATGCATGCAGCATGTCTCATGCCATGATTATTTTTTTTTCGTAGCCTGTTTGGCTTATGCAATTTTTCAACACGTCTATAGGAAGCCAGAGAAAAGCAAGAAACAAATCTTTTGCTCCCTGGTGCAAATGGGCCAGCAAGAAAATTATGGTATTAGAATAAGAGGCCATCAACAAAGAAAAATGCTAAAACATTAAATTCGCAAAACAAGCCTGCAAGCAAAAAAAAAAAAAAATATTGCAAAATAAATTTATATTTAGGTTTGTTGTAGTTTTCAAAATATGTACATATCCTGCCACACATGACTTGAACTTAAATGTAGCTTTTAAACTTGTTAAGGATACACAGTATACAACTAGTTTGGATTTCTTAATATGCAGCCAACGTATTGAAAGTCTAATTGTACCCTGGAGTATGCACAAGTAGCAGCATAAACAGTAGCCATAGTAATACAAACATACAGCATACGAGAGTATTACAGCAAATGTAATGGCAAAATCGACCATACAACTCAAGCACGGACACAAATCCATGTATATGTGTAAGGATATGTATGTGTGTGTGTATGTGTGTGTGCTTGCAGGCACATGCATTTGAATTACTACACTAGATACATACATAAATACAAAAATGCATACATACAAGTATGTATGTATAACAACATCTTAAACACTGAAAGAAAACTCCCTCTGAGTTCAATTACACTGTTTTGCACGAAAATTGGCCCTGAGACCGCTTCAACTGATTCTTATGTAAAATGACCTCCGCTTTGCCCCATCACCCATAATTTTCGGGAGATTACTCCTTCTCCCCACTTTTTTATTTACCTAGGTAATTTAAAAATTATAAATTTATTGAACAATAATATCACAGGATTCAGACGATAAAATTTATGACGTCTATTTTTCTTTTGAAGTTTCTACCAAAAATTATATGCGTTCATACGATGATTATTTTTACATGTCTACTTTGTTTTACTGATTTTGATTTTTATTGATTTTATGGTTTATGCATACATTTGCAGTACATACCCTGTCGGAGAATGTGTGGTTGACTACAAAATAGTTAACTTATAGTTAACTTTTCTTAGACTGACTTAAAGCTAACTGCAATGCCATCCAGAACAAACCCAAAACTAATTCTTAAGTTGAGTAAGTAATCAAATTTGATGAGAGCCAACAAATTTATGCTCAGCTACTTTGAAACTCATTTCAGTTTTATATTAACATTTTGCTGTTGTTATTTTAGATGGTACCTTAGCCGAGTGGTAGCGCGTTGAGTACACAACGTTTGATGATGCATGTTCGAACCCCGGAACAATTTTTTTAATTTACTGACTACCAGGTGATTTAAAAAGTCAACTTTAAATTAGTTGAAAGTAGTGCAGAGTGAGACAATTGACTACCGCCTAGGACATCGCAATGTTAAAATAATCAGTTGATTACATTGAAAGTAATCCAAGTGTGAGTCAGTACTATTTCCGAAATAGTTAGCTTAAAGTTAACCGAATTTCCGACAGGGTACTTTTTTAATAAAATTTTGCTTCGAAGAACACACCAATATGAGAATATTAATAATAAAACGTAACAACAAAAACACAAATTATTGTAAAGAAAAATATGAAAAAAATATAGAAAATAGAAATTGAGACATTTTGGCTACCCCTCTTTCATAGGCTGACAGCAACTCCTGAACATGTTACCACTTTTATTACCCAAAAAGTTCACGCACACATTTTGAAATGCATGCCAAGCTCGTTTTTTTTAGATTCAGGAGCTCAACTAACGTTGACTCTTGGAAAAGTTGTCTGACTTGGGATCTTACCAACACTACTTCTTTGACTTTAGTGACACTAAGCCGAGGAAATTTAGTTTTTTAAAATTTAAATCCATTACCTGTCTTGTTCAGTTTGATGTGGAGAGCTGGCAAATAAATATTTTCCTTCAATAGTAGTGGATCGTGGGCAACATTTTTGTGTTCGGGAGTTCAACTTTCTCGCAGTGGGCAGTTTCGTATAATGTAATGTTTGTCTCGGCCTCGGATGTCACACTCACATAAAGAGAAGAATATTTTTGTGAATCTGTATTATAAGCCCATAAGTAGAGCAACAACTTTTAAGTCAGCATAAATTTTCTAATTATAATCACGATAACTTAAATACTTTATCAAGGATTCGTTTGATGTTCTCGAAGGTATCTTTCATATCTACAGAATTTGCAACTGGGACTGATGATAACTGTACTGACCAATAGTACAACTTTCCAACAGTATATACTTGTCAGAGTCACAAGGTCTCTTCAGTTCTGTGATTAATTCATTTGAATCTGGACAGAACACTTACTTTCGTCCTCCGAAATAAATAAGGTTGACTGTCTGGTCCTCTGAGAAGCGATTTTTACTCCATTTTCTAAGAGATTCCACTGCTGAAATCGATACCGAAGCAGCTAAGATTTACTCTTAGACAATTTCAAATCCCTGAAGAGAGCATTCAATTCCGACTGTGTGACGAAATGAGGTTGTCGATGGGCTAAATCAACTTGAAAATCCTCATAATCTGCACGTTGCATTTGATGGTCCAGGCTGAATCTCAATCTTCGAAATCTGTTTCTGGTTCTAGCTTATAGGTCTTTGGGGGGTGGGGGACTGGAATTGGCAAAGATTCGCTGTGAGGTACTGGTCGTAGAGCTGAAGGAATATTCGAATGTTCAATAGTGTGCTTCTTCCAGAGATCCCGTTGATAGAAGTCCGTGAGGTGACACATGGGCACAGCAAATGATAATCATTTGCGGGTCCCTTTAAGCCACTCAGTCGAGCTACTGTAATAAGTAGTGCAGCAAATTTTTGGGCGCCCAATGCTTGTCTTGATCGCCAAAGTAGATTTTATAAGCAGTTTTAAGAAGCTGGGAAGGCATAGTTCAATAGTAAAACACAAATTTCTTGCTTAATCTCAATTCACAGTGAAAAAATTACAACCGTTTTACTCAATTTAAACAATATAAGAGCACCGAATCCTCGTGCGCAACACCGAGATATTGATTTTACGGTCACTAGAAATATATTTCAGGGGACTGAAGCTAGATAAAAGTGGTAGTGCAGAGCTGTAGAAAAATTTAACAGCTAAAATAATTTTTTAGACATTCTAAATTGAATTAAGGGCCATAAAATCGTCGAAATTAGTGCGGGCTGAACCTTCGAAAATGGTGGGTGATCAGATTCAGATTTAGGAGGTCAATTTACATAAGTATCAGCTGGAACGGTGTCAGGGTTCCTTTCTTTTTTATTTTTTGCATAACAGTGTTGTTTAACCGGATATCAATATTCAGGTATTTGATGGAAAACGAATAATTTTCAGGTGATTCATTTCGCAAAAAAATTACTGAATTTCCAGCAATTACAAAAGCATTATTGAGCCAAGCAAAGATTATGGACTTTCAGAAAGCAGATGAGGGTGAGGTGTGGGTGGCGTTGGCTGAAGTAGTTAGCACGTTGAAAACAAAACCGCAGGTCATCGGTTCGAGCCCGGTAACCAACAGTAATTAAAAAACAACTCCACACATTTTTGTGATGTGCATTAGAGTCCCTTTGTATCAGTTGTTGTAGAAAAGTTCAAGTGATGAAGGAATAGTCACTGATCGCTGAACTATACCGATTTCAGCAGATGCTAATCCTAATGTAACATCAGAGCGCCCTCCTTCGTTGTGTAGCAGAATCATCGGCGAAATAAAATAACCAATAAAATGGCTACTAAAACACAGCTTCGAAAAAAAAATTTAATACCGCTCATTTAACAGCAGAGGCGCTGCAGCACTGCATTATTAAAAACGTACAGAAAGCAGAGTTGTAAAAAGAATGAAGCTTTCTGCCTGCCTTCTCTATCACTATCCCTTTCCTAAAGAATGTAACATCTAGTAATAGTAGTAGGCATTCATTGCCTGAGTGTTACTTCACTTAAAAAAAAAATTATTAAAAAAAAATATTGAAATAATTAGCCTTATTATGAATAGCAACGTGCGGTTGATAAGAGAAGTTTTTACAACAAAGTTCATAAATCAGTATTACGAAATGTCATCTCTTGAAAAGAGGTAGCCACCCCAGTGATGCACAATGTGGCACAATTGAGCCACTTGTGGCTTTTTTGGATGTTTGATGGCCCTGTAGTACTCTCTAGGCTATTTTGGCCCTTTGAAGCTCAGAATACAACTAAGTCCTTCAAAGCTTTGAGTACACTTTTTAATTGAGTTTTCTACGTTTCAAAAACTACTTTTATTTTTGGCGATTTTTATTGAAATTGGTTTCTGAAATCTGCGCCAGATTATGTTTTGATAGGGAAAACCAATAGTATTATACCACTTGCTATTAAAAGTTTTTCAAAAGGAAACAGAACAAGTAAATAATCAACATGGGGCAGTAAAGCAAGTTCCAGAATTTAGAAAGCTCAAAGATTTAAATAGAAGTAAATTTTTGCAAAAGGATTTCTACCATTCAAAATCGTTTAGCTAAACCTTTGCATACAAATTTATACACAATTATTCAAGGAACTCTTTCTATTCCCATTCCTTAGCATATCGTCGCCTTAGAGTGCAAACCTGCTAACTCACTTCAATACAATTTTTCAGGAGAGACAAAATACTGTTAACATTTTCTATACATTGGTTAAGAAATTAGCCTAATACGTCAAGTTTTTTCGACATGTAGAGTTTCTAATTAAAACAAATATTTAGAGCAATCGATGCGGTATGTTTTTCTCTATCGAACGACATTAAAATGTCATATCTTATAAAAAGTGGATTTAGCAGGTTTGCACTCTAAACCGACGATATGTGAAAATAATCTTTTCTTTCGACTGAAAATTTATATTGAAATCAACAAATAAAATATGAAAATGCGCTTTTGTTTTCAATATAAATTTTCAGTCGAAAGTTTGCTTTCGATATCGTGAAACAGGCCATAATAGAAGAAATCGTCGTCATGCAAAAAATACTGTGTGATATTTAATACAATTAAAAGATTTAATGAAATCTAATTCAAATAATTGTTATGATGAAGATATTTTAAAATTTTACACAAAAAAATAATGTTTTTAAACAGGAGTCAATTGAGGAACTATTAGACTAAAAATAATTAAAATTACAAAAAGAATGTTTTTTAACTAAAACTTAATTGTTTAAGCAACATACATACATACATATAAAATATGTTTTTACTTTAATTTTAAAAAAAGCCCCCTTATGCAAAAAATATTTTACTTGAGCTTTAAAGTTCATAGTAGTTACCCAGGACTTTAAGGCTAACATTGCTTTATTAAGAAATTGTATTCAATAGACAACTTTAATTATTTTGTAATTTAATATTAAATACTGGTAACTCCACCGTGTTCAACAACCAATTCACAGCTTATGATGTTCAACATCGAATACAATTTCATTCGAGTATTCAAATAATTTTTTATTTTATTAAATAAATTTTTATTATCTTGAAGTAAAGCAACCTAATTTAGAAAATATGAGCTTCTGACATGAAAGGAAAACAGATAAACATTTCTATGAAGTTAAGGTAAAAATAATATGATGAATAAAGAAAAAGTGTCACAATTTATTTTATTCGATTGAAATGAGTATTTGAATTAGAGTTCGACCGATTAATCGGCTTCGGCCTTCGGCCAAAAATTGGTAATCGGCCAACATTCGGCCTATGGCAAAAATCGGCCGATTAGCCGAAGCCGAATATTTTTCATTCCAAGCTTGAAAAATAACATTATTTTTGGTCGTTGCTCGCCGACAGTTTCTATTGTGTTTAACGTTTTGAAAGGGTTGCTTTGAAATACAACCCTGTTGCTTTCTATTTTCTTTTACTTGGACGTTCTTGTGAGTGATCATATGAAAAAGCAATCTAGAAATTGCAAAATAGTTTTATTTTTCTTGTTATGCATCCAATAGATATTACAGCTATTTCAGTGATCTCAAAAAAGCAAACTTTTTTCTTAATTCATATAAAACAAGTATCATTTTTAAAATTTAAAACATTCGGCTTCGGCTTCGGTTTTGGCCGAAGTTTAGGATTTTAGCCGAAGTTCGGCTTCGGCTTCGGCTTCGGCCAAAAAAAAAACGCCTTCGGTCGATCTCTAATTTGAATATCCAGCTTTATTCGATTCGTTTTGACTGTATGTACATTAGAGTGGGTAAATTTTTTTCTCGAGCGAGCGGTTGTCAAAATCGTAATCTACATCAAATTCTTAGAAGGCTTGCCCAAGAAACCATGGGTCTAAAATCAAAACCGAGCTACCCATTTTTAACGAGAAACTTTTGTTTTCGTATATGAAAATTTTTTTTAATTTGCCTAAATTGTATTGAATATTAAATACTTAAGGAAAAACTTCTCGTTAAAAATGGGAAGCTCGATTTTGATTTTAGACCCATGGTTGCTAGGGCAAACCTTCTTATAATTCATCGTATATTACGATTTTGACAATCGCATCGTGAATTTTTTTTAATCCATACAAATTGACCCACTCTAATGTACATCACTAAAACATTTTTGTATAATTGTATTTATTTTAATATTTTCTTTATGGATTTTGCTATGCACTTCGAATCAGTTGTATAATTTGGTGATGTTTTCCATAATATGACAGAAATAAGAAATTTAAGATAATAGCTAACACTTCTAGCTTTATTTTCAGATGTATCATGAATCAATATGTGCTATATTAACAAAAATATTTAAGGTACAAAATATACATTTTGGAAATATCAACTTAAAGTAGCCTTAACAAACTTAGGTGCCTACTTTAGAATTTTGATATAATAATTTTTTTGAATACAACTTTACTTAACATTGCTTAGCAAAGCTTTGTTAAGTTTTTTGAATACGAACCAAATACTTTAAAAAATTGTAATTTTTGTTTTTGCTCTAAACAAAATTAATCACATGTATTATATTAATTATATATACTTTGTTTTTATTTAAATTAACAGATTATAGTCAATTATATTAAAAAAAAACTTTTTGGCCCTATCAAAGGTATTTTGGGCTTTTTAAATAGTTAGTTTGACCCTAAACTCAAAATGCATCACTGAGCCACCCTAACTTTTCAACGGGCAACTACAAAATCACTATTGTGAATAGCTATTAACGGAAATTTATTCCAGTGATGCCAGTAAACATTTTTGAAATTCCCTAAACGTTTGAAAAAAAATCCCTTATTTCCCTCCAGCCAAAAATATTTTCACTACATTTTTCCCTACGCGAATAATTTATTATTAAAAAAAAAAAAAAACAATTATGTACATGTACATTTTGTGAATATTGTATTGTACTCGTATGCCGAGTATTCACTGTGGCATTTTGTGACATCGCAATAGTGTGTATAAGTGGCTACGTTTGTCATTTCGTATACACGCAAAGAAAAAATATTGTTGAGGTAACCATAATCAAACAGCAACATACTATGATTGAATTATATGGTTGCAGTCAAATCATATTATTGTCAATGGAAAAGCAAAGTTTAAATAATATTATTTTCTGAGATAATAATAATATTATCTACAAGAACAATTAACTTTGTTATACCTAATCTTATTATTGTAAATAAGACAACACTATTGTTAGATGTGACTAAAACATAATTGACACTTACCATACCATGTTCTAATATTATAATAATATTGTTAAATACGACCATAGTATTATTTTATGTAATAATAATATTTTGTTTTTTAATCATATATTTATTGGCAAATCTTTTGTTTAAAACGGCTGTGCGGTAAATCCGAAATAAAAATAAATTAATACCTATTGTCGAAATAAAATGTATATATGTATGTATAGAAATGTATACTTACATATAGATATGTGTATACACGAACTACAGATATACATACATACATATGTACATATTATTTTTATTTATCTACCATTTTGTTTATACTTTTTTTTTTACTTATTTAACACCTTGCGTGCACTACCGATAGCTTACAAAAGAGACACTGAACTGACAGAAGATGTTTTTGAAAAAGAGTTTTTTTTTTAACTTAACATAGTATGGTTTTGGATAACATTATATTGTTGCTTACATCATATTATTTTTACACAATAATACAAGTTATATTGTAGTCATAAATTTTTAACAAAACTATATTGTTACAATCTAACCATATCGAACTTTCTATGAATATAATAATGTAATTATTAAATTCAAACATTACACTGTTTATCGTAACAAAATTAATGTTTAAAATAACAATAACAAGTACTCGACGACCACACATTTGTTTCAGAGAACATGATATTGTTTTCTCAACCATTTTACAACCATATCTTTTCTTTGCGTGTACTTTTCGTTATGTGGCTTTACTTTCCATATAAAAAACACTTAAAGAAAATGACACCACAATGAATGCCAGATGTGTACTCAGCATTAGTGGGGTACCAGGTAGAAAAGTAATTAAAGCAATAATTAACAAAAAAATAAAAAAATATTAATTATACAAATCCTTAAGTCTAGATCACAATATCAACACAATGTACCAATTTTTGTCGGCTCATTGAAATAAAGTCATAATAAGTAAGCATAAATTTATCTTATTACTCAATTAATTAAAATATAAGGACATAATTGCACCACCATGCATGGGTAATAAAGTCATATAGATATATTGTGGAATTGATTGAAATTAAGTTCACTTGTTAGATTGTATGGCTCTTTTTTTTAACTATTCCTTTTGTTTATCTTTTTTTTTTTTTTTTTTTTTTTTTTTTTTTAAATAAAGAGAAGTAACACTCAGGCAATTAATGCCTACTGCTAATACTAGGTGTTACCTTCTTTAGGAAAGGGATAGTGAGAGAGAAGACAGGTGGTGAAAGAAGAGATATAGGAAAGCTTCATTCTTTTACAACTCTGCTTTTCACACGTTTTTCATAATGCAGTGTTGTAGCGCCTCTCTGATGTTAAATGGGGCGTATTAATTTTTTGAAGCTGTGTCTTGTAGCCATTTTATTGATTATTTTACTTCGCCGATGATTTTGCTACGCAACGAAGGAGAGTGCTCTGATGTTACATTAGGATTAGTATCTGCTGAAGTCGGTATAGTTCAGTGACCAGTGACTATGCCTTCCTCACTTGAACTTTCCTACAACAACTGACACAAAGGGACACTAATGCACATCAGAAAAATGTGTGGTGTTGTTATTTAATGACTGTCGGATACATAAACATAAACGCTTTTATTTATTTCTTTTTAAGTTTTAAGACGACCTATGGCTGTTGTATCATCTTTTCCGATCCAATTTCTGGCAAAAAAATACAAATCACAATTAAGGTCAGGCAAAAATTTGTATCACTACTAAATTACATTTTATGTAGTGTGTTCCAATAAGACGCTTCAATAGCCCGCCATTTTAGCAGTTGTCATGACTCCAGCTGTAACTCGTTGACAGATGACAAGTAAAAAATCGCCATTAATAAATATGAAACGATATGCATATTGTAATGATTAAAATTCATTACAAAAGCTGTGAACTATTCGCAAATCTAAAACATATATGAGTCGTCGAGAAGCATTTTATCGACCAGCAACTGAGAATATTGTTGTTGTAGCCCATAGTATTGAGAACAACTCAGGGGTCCTTTCGTCGCTTTCGATAACGAGCTGATTCAATCATTTTTTTTTTTTTTTAGTTTGAGATTATGGCATCCGATATCGTACCATATTCTTACATTGTTCGATAGCGAATAACATAATCTTAAACTGAAAAACGTGATCGAAGCAGCTCGTTATCGAAATCAACGATTAGACCACAGGCTTCTCTATTACTCGTGTATCTTTCGAATTGGGCATTTTACTTTTACGATTTTGTTGGCCGGACTTTGAAGATATTGATGTAGACGACGTTTATGGTAGAATTACCGAAATCGTATCGTGCTGTTGCGTATCAGCTGATAAAATCCGTAATTTTTAATAAGCATGTTGATGCTTATTAAAAATATGTTGGCAACGTTTGTTACTAAAAAATCGAGAGAAAATAGATTTTAAAGTAGAAAACGTCAACTTCTGGCTTACATACTTTAAAGCAAAGAGAAACACAATAACAGCTGACACATTCGCTGGCAGCCTCACGTCTTTACTAACTAGGGCTGAGTTTACATCTGGCATTTCTTGTGTGTCATTTGCCTAAAAAAACGTAACCAACTAATTACTAATGAAAAACTGTTTGATTCAGACATGTATTTATTGACTTAAACAGTTTCCAATCATGTTGGATTCTATACAATTGTCTGTTAGTTATGTGTGGAACTATTTAACTTAATAAATACATGTCTGAATCAAACAGTTATTCATTAGTAATTATTGGTTACGCTTTTTTACGCTTGTGTGGCACTTGGCACACAAATGTAAACCCGGCATAACATCTAGACTTAAACGATACGACAACTTTAAAAGTAAGATGATACGACTTTACTAACGAAGCCATTAGTTTCAACAAGACAGCGCTACGTGGCACGGAAGTAGCGGTACCATAGCTCTCTTGTATGAAAAAAAATTCCTGAACATGTGATTTCTCGAATCACCAATGTCTTGCGATTTAACACCTTTAGACTTTTTGATGCACAGCTACATGCAATATAAAGTATATTCCCTTATGGCCAGTGTTGCAAGCCTGACAGAAATTAGCTCCATGGGTAAGATGGTACGACAACTATTCACCAATATCTATTGAGAATACCTTATAACCAAAAACTCGTCTATATATGCTACACCATAAGCATTTTACATTTTCTTTGAGTGTATTTCTAACTCTTCCTTGCCTTTAGGTAAATAAACATTTCTTTATACTCCATTATTGCACCACAATTTTCAAATCCACAGAGAAATCTAATGTACACAAAAAATAAAAGAACTGCAGCAAAAGCTGGTCTTTAGAAGTGGTATAATATACCGCACTCGCACGGAAAAAAAGATGAAAAACCACCATTCACAACCCTCACCGCAGCCAAAGAAGCAAGAGCAACACTTTATATAAAATAGTATAGTAGCAGATAGGAAGCAGAAAACAACCGAGCTAGATTTGAAAAGTGCGCTATTATAAATGAATGATGGGTAGGTTTGATAGACATTGGATGCATTACAGATAGAATTACGCTAATAAATAGCTGGATTATCCCTGGTGTATAGAACTTAACCCGGCATCAGTACCAAACCATTTGACATGCAGTTTAAAGCATCACTGACCACTGTCTGTTGGATATTTGCTCTTATATTACGTTAAATCATATTAAAATTATAGTTATTTGCAAATGTTGAATGCACTAAGTTTCCTTGTTGCTTTCACAAGAACTCCTCGTTGATGGTAATGAAAATGATGAGCCTGACAGCTTTGCCGCTTGTGTATTTCTTAACGAACGTGAGTAGTAACCAAACATTGACGAAAGTCCATTTGTGCTCATATGTTGGCTCAAGTATTGTTCATGTGATATATTATGAGTTTCTCAAGTGCTTATCTTAAAGTTTTAAGTGACATTGAAGAGTTACCAGTTCTGAGTTGACAGTATAAAGTTCTTAAGGGCTTGACAATATTTCTTGGTTGTCATCTTCAAAGAAGAGAAAGGAAAAAAATGGAAAAAGATTTCATGCATTTGGGCAGATGAATGAGACTTGTGGGAAATATGTAGAGAAGGATTTTTTGTCACAACAGAGGCAGGTTAGTGATGCATTAGGAAATGAGGAGAAGCTTTATGACTTCGTAGTAAGACCTGATGGAACTGTGGTTTCTTTTGTTGCTATAATTAAAATAGTTTGAATATGTGGTTTTATGGAATATTTTAGGGAGTTATGCTGGAAATATTCTTGTTCTTATGCTTCGTTGCTGAAAATCCGGTAGAATAAACCTGTAGCTTATATATTTTATAAAACACTATATTACAAAACTCAACAGAAACTTCATTATTTAGAAAATGCTAAATACTCCCCTATTCTGTAACTATTTGTCAACTTCACGACAATACAATATTAAAACTGGCGCTAATAGTAATAATGAAAACCAACTACTCAAATTGGACTACCGTGTGTTGGAAATTATTGTAAAGCAAGCAGACCTTTGGAGATCTTGGATGGACTGAACGTAACTAAAAAATTATTTTTCTATATGAGATGGTATACTCCACAGGTGGTCCCATTTTTACTAATATGCGATAGGAGCAGAGGGATGGGTACCCCCATACAATATATATATATATATATATATATATATATATATATATATATTTAATATATTGGTTCCTTTTGCTGCTTATAAGGACCAGAGGACCTCAACAAACTCGTTCCAATAATTCCTGTTCAATGCTAGGTATTTTACTTCACTCCAGCTTTTGCCTAATTTGTGTGAGCAGGGCCTCTTCTACGTCTGCTTCCTTGAGGTTTCCAGTCTATGGAATTACGGGTGATATCAGTGGATGGACGACGTAGTGAATGGCGCCAAATCAAACCCAATTTATGCATAAATATTTCAAAATAAATAAATATTGCTGTCTAATTAGTTCGTGCCCAGAGTTGTATATCCGATGTTGGTGTTGGACCAAAAAATTTGCAATACCCTTGTAAGGCGCCTGTTCACAAAGACTTGTAGGATGTTAAGATCTGCTGCGGATCTATTCCAGCACAGACCTGACACACGCTTTAAAAGCTTTAAATGGAGAGAGATGGTGACTTCCATATTGTAATGAGTTGGTCAAATGATATTGCCTAGCTTTTATGGTACTGTTAGATGCATCATCTGAAGATCCGCCCGTTAATGAAAGAATGCTTCCTAGGTAGCAGAATTGGTTTTGTATACAAAGTGGCCTGTTGTATGTAGGGTTGATTTTCATTGCCTTCGACTTGGGTATATTTATTTTAAGGCTTGCATTTGCTGCTTCCGTTTCGAGCATTACTATAACTATTACAGTAATTATGCGTAAGAAGGTATTTTCATCTGCGCAATCTAGATCAGAAAGACGCCCGCTTAAAAAAAATTGTTTTTATGAGTTCCTTGTAGATGAGAAGAACTCCAGAAACGTTGACCCAAATGCAGGGGTTCGGAAATACTGTAGTAAAGATAAGAAATATATTCCATGTTTACTGAAATGCTGTTATGATTGGCTGGCAGCTTCGTCCATTTATCCAGTGTTGCAAGAGTCTAATTCTTGTTCTTAGTGTTAGTCTCCTCCACTCAATGAGGAAGACTGTGACTGTTTAATCTGTGGCTCCCATGCTCATGCGTTTACCATGAATTCTTAGACTAACCAGCGGTAACTAGAAGGAGTAAGGATGCCTTCTAGAAGGCCTCTGTACGCCTTTTGGATGTAGAAGGCCTGCTCGCTCCATTCCATACTCATATCTTTTTTACACGCGTTGCCATTGCGGAGCAGGCCTTCTGTTCTTGCATCTTTCTGGAAGGCCTTCAAGTTCATGGATTTTGCTCTTGCTTTGGTAAAAAAAACAAAACAAAACTTGTTACTCCTTCTCTTCTCTCTTCTCATAGAAGGGTGTGTGGAATGTGTATCGTATATTTTATGCGAAAGAGTCCTTTAATAAGGCCTTCACCAAAAAGATCTTCTGAGTTTTACCGCTGGGTATAGGCTAGTATAGTATTCTTTAAAAGTATTGGTCATATGCTTGTTTCTACCTGGCACTTCACTTCCGCCGGAACTCTGTGCAGATGTTGTCTATCAACTATGCCTCACTTAAATATGTTGCCGTAACTTGTTCTTCTCGGAGAGGAGCACTAATTTTTGACTTGGAAATCAGATTGTAATTATTATTAAGTTATACTTAAATACAAAAATTCGTTATTTAGTGCATATTTAAATAATACTTAAATGCCCAACCTTGTGTACTGAAATCATGCTTAAGTTTTACGAGCATACCATGCAAATGCTTTCGTGCACACATACAATATATATTTTCATATCATGGAATAAATAAATAAAAAAATGATTCGGATGCTCGTTTGGGTTCATAAAATGAGCAACTTTAATTTTCTACATGTTGATAACCTGAACTAACCTAACTTTTTGTGTGTTTGTATCAAACAGCTGTTGTTTTGAAAGCTTTCCATAATATTTGAAAATTTTTTAGTACGGCCGTACTCTTAACGGAATTTAATAATTTAATAATATAACTTAATTTTAAGTTAAAATTAGCTAATTATGTACTTAAATATTAAGTTAAAAACTAGGGGTAAGCCTTTGCCGCAACTTCATTCTTCGATGTAGAATATTCTCTGAAGATTAATTTTCACTACTACAAACGTCACCTTCTGCTAGCAGTCATCATTGCAGGAGACCTAACCTTTAAACTTATTTATTCTTTAATCTGAGGATTAAGGAGAAACTTTCCAAAGCTTTTAAACTTCAAAAACAATTAAAGTCAACTGCATTTAAATGTAACCCTAGACATCTGCAGTTTGCCACACATAAAATTTAATTTTAATTGCAATTGCCATTCACTTTTCCATGCAATTGAAATTCAATTGGAGGAATTAATCTCATTACTTAAACTCAATTTCAAATAAATTGACGGAAAGAAAAACTTAAAAAAGTTGTTGTTGTTTATACAAAATCCATATAATTAATGATTTAATGGCAAGCGTCTCATACCGCTATAGTTTCAGCTAGTATAGAAATATATTTATATACTTCCCAAAGCCTTAGTACTCACTTCACAATAAAGTCTGGTAGTTGTTTGAAATTTTTAAAAGATTAATCTTAAAGAAGGCCTTATGTAAATTAACTTTTTTTCAAAACTTATTTTCTACCTCTACAAAACTTAATTGAATTGTCAAATGAAATTCAGTTGACCAACTCTATGCAGGAAATATATAAAAAAAATTTAAAGTCCTTTTACAGGCCTACACTTGCAAACGTAATAAACCAATTCAACAACCCACCACCAACCAACGTCTCTGGCCCCACAATGGTCTCCAAACAAATGCATTTATTTTTTTTTTCTTCAAAATATTTACATATTTGTAGGCTACGGAAGGAGAATCTTAATGGCAGTTGTCGTTGACGTTTGTGTTATTGTTGTTACAATTGCAATTGTTGTTGTTGCTGATATAAAATGAAATGCATTTTGCAGTTTATTTCTCTAAAGAGTTGAAAGACAAATGTAATACAATACACTCCATATATTTAAAGGACATTTTGTGTATGAATATTTCCAAACACATCAAAATAGAACCAAAGCAACGTCGTCGTCCTCATCATCATCATCGTCATAGTCTTCATCATCATCATTATAATTTGCCTGCATATCACAGTCGTTGTTCTCATCAGTGCGATGCATTAATGCATGCCATCCAGGAAAATGGGCTTTAATAAAAAGTTTACAAATATTCACATTTACCTTCTAAGCATAACCGAGGCCAAGCCAATAATTACTTAGAAAATTGAATAAGTTTGTGCAAACGGGACAGTGAAATATATATTTTTTAATTTTAACGATATTTAAAATGGAATTTTATGCTGTCATCGAGTTTATTTTGTAAGCTGGAAGGGAAAATAAATCACGAACTCGAAGATCAAAGTTTGAAGAATTTCTTCTGAATTTTTGAAACTGGGACGTTATAGAAATAGGAAGCAATTATTTGGTAGCCAAATATATATGGAGGATTAAGGTAACTTTTTTTGTGAACTTTATACTTTTTGGTTTCAATTAAAAGAGGGCTGCTGAAGAGCATGGAACGCTTGCAGAAATCTGTTATTGCAATGTTTTAACCAATGGGTCTGTTCTAAAACAATGTGTAAGCACACAGGGTGCATATAGAAAGAAATACCAATGTAAAATCAACATGCAAAAATTCTAAAAATTCTGAAATGTGCTACTAATTTTCTGGTAGGTATTGTCGAGCACAATAACAAACTGCGTTTGAAATTTTCCAAACACCCCCAAAATCTTGAGTTACGGGTAAGAAAACGGTTTTTTGTACCCGTAGGCACTTATCAACCTCTAACTTAATTAAATATCAATCGATTTTAAATTTAGAAACGGATTTGGAAAGTAGAAACTAAGATCAAACCAATTCACATATTCCATTTGCAATAAAGTTACGTATATAAGGCAGACATCTACATCAACTGACACCACACACAGTGGACCAAAAACACAGAAGAACGCTGATGAGAAAGGTTTAGTGGCCTTCGAAAACGGCTGGCTGTTCCGTTCAACTATGTGTTGTTGTCAGAATATTTACAACTAACTTTGATGTTATTTGTTCATTAATAATTATCACATGTAATTTGGCTTAAAAAGCGTTACGAACTTTAGCCTATTCAATTCATAAGAATATAGAAACTAAGATCTTTTGAACCATATATATTTTGATATACTTGTGATTTGAATAGGCTAAAGTTCGTATCGCTTTGTTATCCAAATTACATGTGATAATTATTAATGAACACCAAAAGTTAGTTGTAAATATTCTGAATAATACATAGTTGAACGGAACAACTAGCTGTTTTCGAAGGCCACTAAACCTTCATCATCAGCGTTGTTTTGTGTATAAAATTTAAGATATACTTGCATATATATGAACCATATTGTTTTTGACTTTATTTATAAAACATAATTGATTAAAAGTATTTCGCAAGTTTGTGTTAAAATATTTTTTAGATATTGACTGAGTTATTAAATATTTTATTAGAAGATTTTTTGTTAAAAAAAACTACCTGCATGATGTGTTTCGTGATCTACTTGTGCGCTTTCTGTGTATTTAAGCTTCCAAGATGATTAAAGTACCAATATAACAATAAACACAATGGCGTAAGTAAATTAGTTAATAAAATAAATTACTTACATTAATTTAATTCATTTTGTTTCACGTTAAAATAACTTTGATTCGACATGATTCTTCTTGTTATTTCTGTATCGCATTCACGTTGTTTCAACTTGAAATAACTTTGATTCAACATAACTATTCATTTTAAATAAACAGTACATGAATGTTAAATCAGCATGAAATAAACTTATTTCAAAAGGAAAAAATTTCTTTAAAGATTATTGTAAATTTTGTTTTGTTGAATTAATTAATCTTTAGGAAAATCATTGATGAAAAATGTTAAATTAAACTTGTTTTCGTAGATTGTAATTTACAATTTTTCTATATACGAATTGCCGAAGTATATTTATTTAACATAAATACCCTTATCGGGAATAAAAGGCCGAAAATTTTGTTTACATGAAACATTTCCCGTGAACAAAAACTGGTGAAAAAAATTAACAAATAGTATACTGAAACAAGAACAGCAACGCAAAGATTGGCGCTCACATTTTTAGGGAAAGGGAACACATTTCAAGTGACATTTTATTTCCAATCAGGGTGAAAGTCTTTGTTTAATTTGAAAATGTTGCTGGCTATTTTTGGTCAAGCAATGTCTATTTGCGTTTCATTCCTGCTTCAGGAAAATCGTCAGTAGCTAATTTAAATTTTTTTTAGATTAAAGTCTACTGACAATTTCCTTGAAGCAGAAATGGAATGAATTTAGATAGTGCTTAACCAAAAAACAAGAAAAATTTTTATAAAATATTTTGTAGTTTTAGTTTGCCCAAGATAGGCAAAAAAAATTTGTGAGGAGACGAGAGATTGAAATTTCAGTTAGATGGACACTTGAATGCCTCTAGTTTCTAAGGTTACAAACTGCAAAATGATGTGCTCAAGTCGAATATTACTTGCAGAAAATATCACTATAAAAAAGAGGATGCGTTGAGCTCATTCTGAAGATTGCCATACTCCTTAAAAAATTTTTGGGTGAGGTACTCTCCTGCATTCTCGGTAATTGGCAGGGTCTCCTCGTCTTAATTGCTGGAAGTTTCTACAGTGTCATTTGATCAGTTATAATAGCCTATATGTTATCAACATTGTTGTATGTTATAATGATACCATTTTATTGCATATTTAATACATTCACAAAGTGTTTCCTTAATCGTCTCACTTGTTCTTCAATTTGTGTGATGCATAAAATAAGCATTTGAACCACATATTTGAAATCAAAAACTAGATATAGAATATCATAATACAGAGCCAGACGTGTAAGCAATTTTAATGCTTTTACAGTGCAGAAAGAAGGTAACTAGCGGTCTCGACTAGCCATGGGCATCATGTCCGACATCGCCAATGGCTAATGAAGACCGCTCATGTCCAACTTTCGTCCATGCTCTGACATGGATGCTCGAACATATGTCTGAGCAACAATGTTCGCCATAAGATTCTCAGTCCGCAACCATTTGCAATAGGAAGAAAAGAGACAGAACAAAATTGGTAAATATTCCAATATTCCATCTTTATTGCACTAGCGCAAAATACTTTGATATGACTGAACATGGACATTGCACGTATTCATCACAACAAAGAAGTTGATGACTTTTTCACAGTTACTCTGGCGACGTGATGTCCAAGTCGATGGCTAGTGGAGACGTAAAGTTAGGTTATCACACCTCCTCGCTGTTAGAGGAAAATCATCTATTTTAACTCGCTGTTAACTTTAACATTTTTGTCCTCTTTTTATCATCTTTTTTGTTATCAGTCCTTTTTTGTCTTCTTTAATATAAAAAGAAAGATTAAGATTTGTTTTAATGAACTTTTACGATAAGAAAATATCGTAAGTAATTTTTTTTTAATATTATTATTAATGTCATCTTTATTTTCCTTCGAATTCTGTACCTGTGTTCTCTAACTTGTGAGAATTTTTCGTGACAACAAAAATCAAACTATTATATTGGTTGTCTTGTTTTCCACAGGCTTATGCATATAGAACCTGAAATAAGCTTCCAAGAATCATGAGCAAGGAAATAAGTTTTTTGTTACTCATCCTGTGTTTCATGATGAATGATAAAAATTTTCGTCTGGAAAAGTTCTCACCAAAGTTATAGAACATAATTAGGTACTGGTCAACGGAAAGGAAACGGACTTAATTTCAGCCCTTTTATTTCAAAAATAAGGGTTTCCAAGTACAACAAGATACAACAGCAGCCAGCATCAAACAAACCTGTTTCGGCCGAAGCAGTAGTTTTTCCTGGGTAATTCTTTATCTAGACTTTAGACAGCAGAGGTTTTTCGTCTGGAGGATTCTGCAATTTTTTTTAGCGACATATTGAATATACAGCAGTATTAAATTGTTTATAACACAATTATAAAATCCATTAAAATAATGAAGAGTTATCCAGTTTTGCGTAGTAAATAGCAACTAAATTCTCACATTTTTCTTTGCAACTCGAATTACAAATTACCTTCTCTACGAGTACATCGAAAGGTCCATATTCATGCTAAAAGTGATCTCGTGTCCTTGGCTACCAAGAAATAATTCATCTTAATACGAAAATTGTTTAGAAAATTGTTTAGAAAGTGCGACTTTGACTCGCGCACGAAGGGTTCCATACGTACACTAGATACATAATACCATACGAACTTTAGCTTGTATAATATATAATTTTGACATAAATTTTTTTGGGATTTTTTCGGTTTTAAACGTTTTTTTTTAGTTTTGGGGTTTTTTCGGTTTTTGCGATGTTATTCATTTTGGCGATTTTTTTTTTCAATTTGGCGATTTTTTTAATTTTGGTGTTTTTTCTCGTTTTGGAGACTTTTTTTCGGTCCTTGGCGTTTTTTTAATTTGGCGATTTTTTTCAATTTGGTGATTGTTTTCATTTTGGCGATTTATATAAGTTTTAGAAAAAGTTTTTAATTTGGAGCTTTTTTTCCTTTTGTCTCTTACAAGATACAGTAAGTTGTCAAAACTACATAGTCAAAATTACATTAACTGATAGAACACCCTTTAATTTAGATGTTTGAAATTTTAGTGTTAATTGTTGTAGTCTGTATAAAAATACATTAACTTTACAAATTTCAAGCGTCTATATACATTAGGCTGGGTAAAAAAATTTTTTTCTTGATTTCTTGAGAGGGTCAGTGATAAAGAGGTGCTAAATGAAAGTTTCACTGCCTTCGGATAGCGATAGAAATTTCCGAAAAAGTAGATTTTGGCATACTTTTTAAGTTACATATTTATACAAGTTTTATGCAACATAATTTTAAATATCGGTATATAGAGATTCCGATCTAAAACTGTACTTTTACAGTTTTACGTTTTCCCTAGAACGCACATTTACGTATCGCTATCTTTATATAGAAAGTGTCTCAACTCAATTTTTTACAAATATAAATTGTTTGGGCATATTTCGATAAATTAGAAGATCATCTATCGAAACATGAAACGTAGGGCATTTCTATATTAAGGTAGCAATATACAGCACTCATTCAGTCTAA
Source organism: Tachina lurida (assembly GCA_944452675.1). Lineage (NCBI taxonomy): Eukaryota > Metazoa > Arthropoda > Insecta > Diptera > Tachinidae > Tachina > Tachina lurida. Next base: position 32,529,326 of record OX101753.1, on the reverse strand, counting down.
AGGTTGAATTAGACGTGAAATAAACTTAATTACAGTAACTTGGTATATTATGTTTTAAGTTCTTTTTTAAGGACATTTTTGAAAGATTCAACATTAAACCGGAGGCAGAACATTAACTCCGATCGCTTCCAAATTTCCTAACCTAATAACACTATTAATTTGACATCTTTTTGTCGCTGTGCCCATAAAAAAATTTTTTTTTTTGTCCATACATATGTGACCCAGCCTAATATACATACAATTGTATGTATGTATATAGATCTTATGTATTTGTTGTCGTAGCGGCCAAAGTTCTTCATACTCTGCCCAAATTTCAGATCCGTAGCTCTTACGGTTCCCCAAGAAATATCATGTGACGGACAAACGGACAGACGATCAGCGTCGCGAAAACAATAGGGTGTCCTTTCCACCTTTGGTGTACGGAACTCTAAAAAGCAGTCACGGCCACCTTTGCAACGAATAAAAAAAATTTTAAAATATTTTTTAAATTTAATTTTGCGGAGATCTTACAGAGTGACATCATTTCGACCATGAAGCTGATTATTTGGCATAAAGTTAAACTTAATTATTTTCACAAGATCTTATTGATCTTACCTCGTATCAAAATTTATGTGTATGCGCCCAAATGTATGCAAATGTATAGAATTTAAGCTAAACATGAAACCACAAATCTATTGTGCTTAAGAATGGAAATCTGTCTCTGTGTGTGTGTGTATGGGTGTGTCTGTGAGTACAAAGTCCTGTTTATAATAACACAAACATGCATGGCACATTAATGTGTTTGCACGAATATTTACTTACACGTAAGCATGTGAATATGCTTGAATGTGTGTGTGTGTGTGTGTGTGTACAAAACCAACTACAGTTTTAATGTGTTTGTGGTTGCCTACATAAGTATCATTTAAAAGCAAAAGTTAATGCCAAACAAAATTTCATATGGAAAATTTTTATAGCATCCATATTTTATTGAAATTGTTTCAGGATTGTTCACTCAGGTACTCGTTAAGGCTGGTACTCACTATCCCACATAGTCAAAGGACTTTTGAGAAAATGCAATCCTGAGTTGTTATTGCATTTTGGAAATTTTCGTAAGCTCCACTAGATCCACCTGGATTCACTAACTTTTTTCGAAACGAAAATTTGTTTCAGGATTGTTCACTCAGGTACTCGTTAAGGCTGGTACTCACTATCCTACATAGTCAAAGGACTTTTGAGAAAATGCAATCCTGAGTTGTTATTGCATTTTGGAAATTTTCGTAAGCTCGACTAGATCCACCTGGATTCACTAACTTTTTTCGAACCTACAATCGTAATATTTATCGATATCCTTATTCGCTTGCGGTAACGATAATGAGATTCTGTAATTTCTTTTTTACGATAGTGCATTGTATATCATGTGGCATCGCTGCGTACAAAATGTCAAAGTAAGCGAAATTCACAAAGAAGAATTAAAGAAAATCTAAATAAATTTGAGCTTATTATTTTACTTTTTTACTTCAAACGACAGCGAATATCGTTTAAATATGTTATTGAATAGAAAAATCGATAAATGTTCGTTAAATTTATTATCGCTGTACGATTATCGTAATAAAAGTTACTGAATCCAGGTACAGGGGTTGCATTTTCTTTAAAAAATCTGTTGGTTATGTAGGATAGCGAGTATTAGACTTAAAACTGAGCTGTGTGGGGAGTTTGAAAGCTTGTCTTAGAGTTTTATAGGATAGACTGGAATTGAAAAGGATTACCTAAAATGAGGGAAATAGTCCCAATGAAAAAGGCTACATTCTCAAGTTAACCACAAGTATGCTTACTTTAAAATGTTCCTTGTTTATTTGACAATGGATGCCTTCTTCTTTCGAGAACTGCAGTTTCGTTCCTTGACAAAATTTTGTTCTCGAATTGGTAATATCTGAGAGCCAAAAATTAAGAACAGTTTCCTTATAGTCCAGAAAATGGCAATGACAGGAAAATTTTAACAACAGCAATGGTTTGGTCTTATATTGATGTAATATCGACAAATTATTCCAAATTATTTTTTGTTGAGAAACACAAATGGTAACCCAAGTGGTCAATATCTCATTTCTTCAGATGTTTTAATATATTGTTACAAAAATTACCCTGACAATAATCTCATATAAATAATACAAGCATTTAACATTAGGTCAAGAACAAAATGCACGAGCATACAAACATACAAGACAGTGCCCGGTTGGCCATATCTTTCAGACATCTTGCAAGCCAGATGCACGACAAAGCTAAAACGTGAAGGAACTGTTAGCGACAGCTACAAACATATCACTGAAGAAATTTTCGAACCAATGTCGGCTAAGTTCAAACATAGCAGCAAGAGAGAAACTTTCCTTAGTCCTAATTTACACTAAGCAAGTCTTATTGCTACGCTGATTAGTTTGTATAGGAGAGAGACGAGGGGAACATAAAAGTTTATTTTCCCCTCGTCTCGCTTTCCTAAAAAACTAATCAGCTTAGCAATAAGACTTGCTAAATATAAATTAGGACTTAATATTGGCCTTGTTCCCGAAGAACTTGCCATTTCCTTAATATTTTCATGAAAAATGAAATTATACACAATTTGAAACTGACTAGCTTCCGGACAATATCCACGAACTAGTTTGATATGTGACCCCTTCAGTAGTTTTTCTTTTATCAAGGCTTTGAAAAAAAAAACTAATCGATAAATATCGTTCATGATAAAGGTCAAAATTTCATTAAGTAGTCGTTGATGAAAGTGTGCTCTATGAGAAGTTGGCCAATCGGGTGTTGAAGTAAACAACTGTACGGCCAGGTTCTGAAAACCATTTCGTTTTGAAACTGACGAATTTCAGGAGCAAATTCAACCAGAAAACTCACTTGTTGCAGCGTTTTATTTGGTTGTAAGGTTTTACATGCTTGGGAGATTTTATCCGAACATAATTTCAAATGCACTAAGTAATGCATTAGCTTCTGCTTTTTAAGAAACATACAACCACATAGATACAGAAGAACTCAATGCAACAACTGTAATGTTATACTCTCTGCTTGTTGAGAAATATGCAACCACACAAATACATAAGCCAATGAAGACGCCATATGTATAACAACAACAATAAAAGCAACTGTAATTGGTTCTGCAATGATGTCCTACTGCCAACGCACAAACGAATTGAATGAATTGTAACACGAACTAAATATATAGAAACGAAGATGCATATACTAAGATGGAGATAGTCATCAGAGTCGTTTAGGATTGTGCAAACAGTCATCCACAGTCAACGAAGTCAGAGATCTGATCGTAGCTTTCGATAACGACTTGATTTGATTACTCTTTTTCAGTTTGAGATTATGGCATTCGCTACAGAAGAATGTAATAACATGGTTCGATATCGAATACCTTAATCTCAAACTCAAGAAACGTGGTTAAATTAGCTGGTTCGACGACTAGACCCCAGCATTGTCTGATGAAGTGCAGAGTGAGTTTTGTGTACACAATAGCGAGGTTAACATCGTGGTATTCAGTTGTGAATTATTTTACATTGTGTGTGCTTAAAAGTTTTGAATATTAGCGTTCAGTAAATAAAATTTTCTTATGTAATAGAAATTGTACTTTTGGGTTTTTGTATTGAATTTTAAATCTTCGAACCAACAAAAGCAACTTTTTCAAGTAATGGGTCTGTTCGTAAATGTATCCCTGCACTGCAAATGAAAAATTTAAAAGTTCTAAACTTGTCCATTGAAGTACATAACGTCCAAATAATGGTCAAATATGGTGTACAAACATGATTACTATTAAAACAGATTATCAGCGAACTTCTATTGCATTTTAAATAAAAGTTTGCACGTATGATGCAGAGAATTGATGCATTTACGAACACACCCAATGCTTTAAAGCATTGAACAAAGTTTCTTATATCACAGTTAATTTTTTAATGCTAATTGATATGCTGTATCACACAAATTAAAGCATCCTAATATTGTCAAATGGACGTTAAGCATAACAAAAACGGGTATGAAGTCAACATAAGTGGCAAAAATCATGTTCACGAGTTTTGTTAACCAATTTTACATTAAAACACATTAAAATCACACCGGGTCTTAATAGTGGGTTAAAGCTACACTATGCGGCTTTAAGACTTTAAGGAGCTCACCAATTCTAATAGCGAGACTGAAGTACACCCTCCTATAGTTTTAATAAGTGCCAATCCTTTATACATTTTTTAGATTAACCTCAAAGTCTTAAGGAAATTTGATAAGAATTAAGGTTGTCTTTGTCGGAATAAAAGAAGGTTTGCGTGTATATTTCCACATGGTCCAGCTTAATTGTCAAATTTTTTTCAACAGGGGGAACTTGAGAAATCGACAGGAAAGTCTCCGAAAGGGTTCCCACTAAAATAATACACAAAAAACAAGAAATATGAAAAAGATACAAATAGATAGATATATATAATAGATACAATAGTAATCATTTTAAGGAAGGAAAGGGGAATCGGTTAGACATCTCCTATAAAACTTTTAAAAGACAAAGGTCTGTGTACCCAGCCAAAGGCAAAGATTATCAACTGTTTGATTTGATACATCTTATAAGAGGCAGTCGGAAGAAGGGAAATGTGTGACTTAGGTTAAGGGTTGGCTGCTGAGCACGCTTCATCCGCTCTTAACTTACTAAGATTGCAGCGATGTCCTGGCACCAATCGATCCGACTGATGTGTGCTGATGAAGTCTTAAGCTAACCAAATCTAGTTTTTAGAACTAAATATGAATTGGCTTGACTTTGACTTGGTCCTCTTATCTTTACCACCTAATTCCTTGTAGTCAATACAATAGGCACCATTTTAACAAATAAGGGGAAAGAAAGAGGAGTTCTTTTGGTATAGTAATTAACAGTATAAGAGGGAACTGTGTGATAGATCTCAAATCTCAAACTACATGCAATTCTCACCAGTCGATACAATGAGTAGAATTTTAATAAAGAAGAGGAGGAAACGAGGAAAGTTACCGATATATTCAAGGTAACTTTTTTAAAGTTACATGTGTGTGCATTCAGCCAGTATTTTTGCTTTAGGATTCAAAGTATGTTGTATATCAGACAAATATGAGCAAGTGCTTGATTTTATACATTTTATAAGAGGTAGTCGACGGAAGGAAATGTATGGCTTGGCTTAGCAGTGAGCTTAAAGGTAGGAGGATGAGTCCTAGTTTACACAACGCAAGTCTGATTGCTAAACTGATTAGTTTGAGTTAGTTTTCTGTTTCTCTCTCCTAACAAACTAATTAGCTTAGCAATAAGACTTGCATAGTGTAAACTAACTAAGCACGCTTCTTTCGTTATTAAGTTACTAAAATGGCAGCGATCTGATGGAACCAATCAAACCATCTTATACCTACTGCTGCACTTTTAACCTGGCTTCAAATATTTTTACTTTGACCGATCCTCTTGGATTTACTATATAATCCTTGCAGCCGATATAATAGGTATTATTTAGGCTAAGAAGACTGGGAAAAAGGAGTTCTTTTGTTATACTGATTAGCAACATAAGAGGGAATTGTGTGGCAGATTTTGTGCAATTCCTAGAAGTCCATACAGTAACCATTATTTTGAGAAGGAAGAGGAGGTAAAGAGCAGTCGTACCGACATCTTCCATGTAAGTTTTTAAGGACAAATATCTGGTCATCTAGACAGTATTAGGTGTATATAAGAAAAGGAAAAGGAACTGTTTGATTTGATACATCTTATTACCGATAGTTGCAAAAAGGAGTGTATATACTTTAACCTGGCAGTGAGGTTATTGGTTTAAGGCACCTTTCCACTGTTCTTAAATTCTTACAATGGCTGCGATGCCATGGAACCAATATTTTCGGCTTAATTCTACTACTGTGCTCTTAAGCTAACTGATTCTAAGGAAGAGAACTTAATAAGAATTGGGTTATTTGAATTCAATCACTTGACTTCAAAATGATCAAAAAGTCTTCTCCTTTGACAAGGCTATGAAATCTTAATTTATGAGCTCACAATAGACCCAATTGGGTCAACGAGTTGAGGTGCGATATAGCACCACACTCCTAACCTTGTGAGCTCAGACCTGGTTAAAAAGAATAAGAAGTGAAAAGTAGGTGAATAATAGAAAGATCGTATTGGGATGCTCTTGAATAAGATGCTGGATATATGACCGCCTCTGCAAAGCTTATTATTTCAAAAATTATTTAAACCCGATCCCAACAAACTTGAAAACTTTCTGATATAGAGAAAAAAAAGGAAGGCATCAGCTTACTAGAATCCAAAGGTATGATCTGTCTAGGAAATAACGTAGCAATGAACTTCCAAAAGACCAGTAAAACTTCTACTTTATAAAATTTCCAATCTGTGGCTTAAAATCACTTTAAATAAAACATGAATATAGAAACATATGTATGTATGTTTGTTTATATTTGTGACCATTACCGTATGCATTTCCTGTTTATTTGCTTATGAACATTTATCCTTAAGCACATACACATGTATGCATGTATGTATGACATTGCAAAAGTGTATGAGGGCGTGTGTGTGTGTGTGTTTCTAAAAACCACATTATGTTTATTTGGAAATTGTGTATGGATGTATGTATGTTCGGCTCTGTTTCCATGTACGGACGCATTTTCCCATACACTTAATTCCTGTCCTCATGGTATCCTTGTCATAATATTCCTCATGTTTTATTGTTGCTGCTTTATCCTGCTTGTTTTATCCTGTTCGACATAATGACAGCATTCTGTTGTTTGTTTATTTGTTTTATTTAGGGGGTGGGGGGGGGGTGGGGGAGAAAAAAATTTTATTTTAACCAAACTCTCGGATACGTTTAATTGATGAATTGATGTTAAATATTCAGTTAAATTTTCTATAAATTGTTTTATACTTTTGGGGATTATAAAAACACTGATACGACAAAATGAATCTGTTGCAAAGCATATGCATTTATATCTATGCATGTACGATTATAATAGATTAAATTTTTAAGTAATAATAGCAACAGAAGTGAAGTTTGCAATATTAAATGAATAACTGAGATTTAGTGAACAACACAATGGCAGAGGCAATAAAAAAGTCTTTGCTTGTATTGGTTGGCTGAGCATTTGATATTAAATTTATTTAAATTAATAACATATTAATACTATTACTAAAATATTATGATTCGATTATAATTAAGAAGAGGATTTTAAATTGGCATGATACAATTGCACTAAATACCATAAGGGAAAGAAACTTTATAGCAAAAAATAGCATAAAATTGTAAACAAATTTTATGCTTAAATACAAGGCGATTTGTTGTAAATAATAATGCAGGATATAAAGGCCACAGGACACTAGATTATTATTTTATTTAAATCTGATTATATGGGACTGTAAACTTGATTTTATATGCCAGGAAAGCACTTAGTTCATAGGAGATCTATTTGAAGAGCACATGGAAGGAATAATAATTATGTATTATTATTAATTAATACTCAGGTATAGAAAGTAAAAGCGGTAGTGAAGAGAGGACAGCAGGTCAAGTATTAAGTTCTTAAGCTTAACTCGTTTTATAACTCTGCTATTGTGCGTTGTGCTAATTTTTATAGCATCATTGCAGCGCCCCTAGTGCTAAGTAGACGCATTATTTTAAGCTAAAACGCCATTTGATTGGTTATTTTACTTCGAAAACGATTAATTTCTATAAATATCGTCGTAGTACGAGGCTGTGATATGTATTAGCAGAGAAAAAAAATATATATATATATATATATATATATATATATATTATACATTAGCAGAAGAATCCATGATATCGATAAGCCAGAGGTTACAATCGGCCTCTTGAAGATGCTTATTTGGCCAAAAATAGGCGACTAGCCATGAGAAAACAATTTTTCGCCATGTCTTTTGTCGCCGTACCAGTTAAAAATAATTAAGAAAGTTGCCAATTCTAGAAAGGGAAATGTATTTTGATGGTTTGATTCAAAATATTGTTGGCCTTACAGCTTCAAAGGATCATAAACTTGGGGAAGTAAAGAAGGGTGTTTTTTATAGAGTGACACAAGTTTATATCATAATAAAACAAGGAAATATATTTTTAATATCAATGAAACTGGCTTTATTGGAAATAAAGTTTTATGAAATTAATATTAAAATATGATGTTTCCCATGTGGTCGCCACGGCTGGCGCGTAGAAGGCGTAATATGGAACAGAGAAAAGCAATGAGTAGTGAAAGAGTGAGTAAAGTTGAATCATGACTTACTTATGCGAATTAATTAGTTTTTACTTTATTTTTTTTGTATTCATTTATTTATTATTTTATTTGTAAGAATAAAAACCAATGTTCAGTTCAAGTACAAATTTACAAGTGTCTTTTCTTTATTTTATTTTCTTAATTTAAACTATTTGCTTGCTTTTTAACTAAGCAGCAGTCATCAATTTTATTTTATTAAAATATTGCGACACATGATCCAATTTCGCAAAACATAAAAAGTAAAAAGAATGAAAAGAAAAGGTAAAACAACTTTTGTGTCGTCAACCTTTCAATTAATGCTGATACAATATTTGCAATAAAAATTAATAAAAGAAAAAAAATATAATTAAAAAGAGGTTAACAACTTTTGTGTCGTTAACTCTTCCCCCTTTAAATCGACTGTCCTCAGTCGTTGTTTTTTTCTGTTTTAGAAAAATGGAATGTTATGTAACCTCGGTGGTTTATCTGGAGCGACCCAAGTAATATTAGCAATTTGTGGTAGATTTTCCAGTTCAAAAGCTTTATCAACTTTGGGTATCTGGGGTTCCCATACTGTAATTTTCTCTACAGTTTTGGTAAAGAGTTTGAGAAAAATTATAAAAATTATGATTAGTAAAAGTGCTCCACAAATGGTCCATTCTCCTATTATTAGGCGCTTTTTCACTGTTGTGATAACATCTGTGTTATTGATTTGGAGCTCGTTTAGTGTCTCCAAAGATAAAAGGTTAATTCGACCTTTTTTCAAACGGAGTAGGTTGCATTAGGGCTGGCATGGTTTGCAGAGGTGAAGCGTGCCAGTTGCTAAAAGTCCTATTATGAATTGTGATAGTTGAATTATGGAATTTTATAAGGAATGTTCCTGAAATATTATGTATTTCATCATTTGCAAATATCGGACCATTATAATCGTTTAAAAGTACTATTCCCGACTCTATTTCTTCTATTAACGGAACTTGATGACTATTGCTTAAAGTGCACGATGAGTTAAGATTATTAATTAAATTAGGGATACAATCGCTTCCTGTAATATTGACTAAATTTTTTTCATTACAAATAGTGATATTATTATAACTTTTACATTTCTCTTTAATAGAAAATATTTCCTTTTGATTAAACATAATTTCCTTAAAATCTAAATGTATTATTTTTTTGTTTTTCTTTACTGGTCTTATTATCAGATTTTTATATGTTTCCTTTTTTGTCAGAGGAATTTTAAGTAAATAAAATATTTCTTTTTTATTGTTATTCATTACCGATATCTTTGAAAATTCTAGTGCCTCTTCTGGGCTTAAAAAATTAATATCTTCGTCTACTAGTGTTTTCATAACAATTTTAATTTCTTTTCGATTTAGTAATAATGGATTTACAATATTTAACCTTGCCCATAAAATTGCTCGTTCAATATTTACTAATTCTTCCTTAACTAATCTTATTTTATTCTGTAAATTAATTACAATTTCTTTTTCGATATAAACGTCTTTTCGTATATTATTTGCCATTGCATTAAACATTTCAGTTAAATTATTTAATCTTTTATTAAAGGCTTCATTTATAAAAACTTGTTTATTATTGTTATTATTTAAGTCGGCAATATTGCTGGCTAATACCTGGAAGTCATTATGATCAGGAGTTCCTGCTATGTACTTCCATACAGTTCCTATAGCATCAATTGATCTTCTTTGACGGTTATCAGGAGTAGGTGTAATGTCTTGTAGGATATTAATGGTTTGCTTTAATTCATGGATCAGGAGGGGATATTTGTTGTGGGTTCTTGGGATGTTATTTTCAATGAAAGCTTGTACATTGTTTATGAATTCTTCATACTCCTTAATTTTAATAACGTGTACTATGGTAAATGTTCCTTGTTCTATTTTTGCTGTGCCTTTGTCAACAGTGATAATATGGGAAGATGAATAGTTGATTATGTCGATATCTGCATGAATACAACACAGCTGAATCCTGTAAAAGTACTTACTTTTTAATATTGTTTTTGTGAACTATCTTTCCTGAAGTGGTTAGTATGGTGGTGTTTCTGTTTTCTTTTACTACTTCTTCTCTATAACAGGGAGACAATTTTGATCCTAATCTTTTGTTAATTTTTACATAGACCTTTTCTCCTAATGAATAGTTTTTAATTTTCTCTCTGTCTTTGTTATGGTATTCTATGTCTTTTTGCTGTTTTTCTTTTAACTTATCACTAATTTTTTTCCTTTCGTGTTTTATCTCTTTGGGATCGCTGAATTTTCTATCAAAAAATATTTCTATTGGTCTTCTTCCGGTAGTAGAATGAATTGAAGAATTATATTCGTAAATGGACTTTGTAAGCAGGTCATGAAATGAATTGTGAAGTTTTTCTGTTTTTAAACATCTCATAATTTCGGAGAGAGTGGAGTGAAATCTTTCCACTTGTCCATTAACAGAACTGGAATATGGGGGTATAGTATAAATATTTATTCCAAATTGATTTTTTAGCATAAAAGTTATTGTAGCAGAATTTAGGGATTTTTCGTTATCCATGACAATTGAGTTAGGGACGCCGAATGCTAAGATTAATTCCTTAAGAGGTTCTTTTATGTGTTCTATTGCTCTAGATTTTAAAATTTTAGCTTGCGCATATTTTGAGAATTTATCAATAGCTGTAAGGACTAAATTTTTCTCAGTCGAGTAAATGTCAATATGAATAATTTCTCCTGGATTTTTTGGTATTGGTGTATTTTCTAAATTAGGTTTATTTGGATGGCGGTCATATTTTTGTTCCTTGCAAATTTTACAAGCTTTTGCTATTCTATTGGTTTTTTCTGCCATTTTAGGGAAGTAAAACTTTTGTTGGATTTGTTCTCTATTTTCTCTTCCATTTCGGTGTGCTCGTTTATGCTCTGTAATAATTATCTCTTCTTGTTCACTTTCATCTGTTATATCTTTCACTTGGCTTTGGGTAAATCTAACTTTAAAATTTTTCAAGTGTTCAGCATAAAATTCTTGTATGATTCCCATAATTGGTTCACTTGTGAAAAGTCCGTTTATTACGCTTGGATTCAGATATTTCTTTAGAATTAAAAGTAAAGAGTTTTTCGTGTAATGAGTTTGTTTAATAATATGCCTATGGTACGTAGGAAAGGGTATTTCGAATTTATAGCTTTCTTTGTCATCTATAAGTATGTAAAGTTGATTTTTAAAAACGTTTATGGGGCATTCTATGGCTGGTATTAGGTTATGCGAGGAACTTTCAGAACTATGTTGTGTTGCTGTCATGGAGTTTATTTGTGAGGGTCTAGACAGTGCATCTGCGACTATATTGGTCTTTCCTGGTTGATACTTAAGCTCATAATCGTATTCTTCTAAGATGGCCTTCCATCTTTTCATTTTACTATTCGTATTTTTATTACTAAGAGCAAAAGTTAGGGGTTGATGATCTGTAAAAATATTCACTTTTCTAGATCCATACAAATAGTTTCGTAATGTTGTAAGTGCCCAAATTATGGCCAACATCTCCTTCTCATTGGTGGCATAATGTTCTTCTGATTTATTTAGCGTTCTTGAAAGAAATGTTATTGGTTTGCCCTTTTGTGATAAGACTGCACCAATTGCATATTCGGAGGCGTCTGTGGTCAAATCAAAGTCTTTCTCAAAGTCTGGATGTGAAAGAATAATATCTTTTGAAGTAAGTGAATTTTTTATCTTCTGGAAGGAATCTATTGCATCTTGACTTAGAAATATACTTTTATTTTTGGATGCGTTTTTCGAAACGCGTCCATCCTCCCCTCTTAAAAGTGTTGTCAGGGGTTTAGCTAGTTTCGCATAGTCTGGTATGAAACGACGGTAATATCCTGACATACCTAGAAAACTTCTTAAATTTTTCAAGGTCTTGGGTGGTGGTATATTATCTATTGCTTTTACTTTATCAGGATTGGCTTTAATACCATTAACGCCCACGATAAAGCCCAAAAATTCTATTTCTCGTTTTGCGAATTCACATTTGTCAAGCTGAACTTTAAAATTTGCGGACTCTAATGTTTGGAAAACTTTACTTAAATTTTGAAAGTGATCGTTCTCGTTTTTTCCAAATATAATAATGTCGTCAATATAGACATAACATATTTTGCCTATATGGTGTCTCAAAACGTCATCTAGAGTGCGTTGGAAAATTGAGGGAGAATTCTTGAGTCCAAATGGAAGCCTCATGAATTCAAATTTTCCATTATTGACTGAAAATGCAGTTTTCTCAATGTCACATTCCTTAAGAGGAATCTGATGGAAACCGCTTTTCAGATCTACGACAGAAAAATATTTATTTTCTCCAAGATTTGATAAGACTTCGTTTATTTCTGGGATAGGGTAGCGATCTGGTACAGTGACAGAGTTTAATTTTCTGTAGTCTATGACCATTCTAAATTTCTTTTCTCCAGATGCATCCATTTTTTTTGGAACAATCCAAACCGGAGCATTATATGGAGACTTTGAGGGTCGAATTATACCATCGTTCAAAAGATCGCTTATTTGTTTTTCTATTTCATTTTTTAGTGCCATAGGGTAGGGATATGATTTTGAATACACTGGGGAATCAGTGATTGTCCTAATTTCTCCTTCAACACGAGAAGTGTATGTTAGTCTGTGATTTGGTTCCGAGAACAAATTTGGATGTGCATGAATTATTTCTTCTAATTTTGATATTTGGGTTTTGCTCAGATGGTTTGTTCGAAGTTCAATTTTATTTACAGATTGGGATATGTGTTGATAAATTTTAATTTTTCTTGTATGATTTATTAGCATGTATTTCTCTTTTATATGAATTACTGCATTGAGTTTTTCTAAGCTATCATGGCCAAGGATACCATGAAAAGATCTTAAAGATGGTAAAATATAGAATTTTATTTCATGATCTGGTAAATTGAAAAGATTCACTAAAGTGTGGTGAGTAATTTTTATGTTTCCTGATATAGAGTTCGCGAAAAAAGTTTTTTCATTTTGAATAGGTTTGGTTATAAGAGAAGGCTGGATATAATTTTTATTAGAGCCTGTGTCGATTAATATTTTCAATATTTGACCATTCTCCGCCCTACATTTGAAATATGGCAGCGAAGAATGCGCTATTCTAAAAAATGGATATCTGATAAATCTTCCGTTTGTATACTGCTTTCCTCATCCTCTTGTTGCACGTAACTTTGCATGTAATCCTGAAAACTTTCGTTTTGAATGGCTTGTTTGTAATTATTTTCGTAACTATTAGGATGATCAGTCTGGTCATGATAATTATTATCAGAAGGAAGTCCTTCGTCGATTCTAATGTGAAAATTTCTCTGTAACTTGGAATGTGGCATTGGAGTATGTAGTGATTGAGGTATAGGCCTTTTCCCATAAAATTGATTAGTTTGACGAGGTCTGTTTTGGTAATTAATATTTTTGGTTTGAATAGAAGTATCAATGTCCATTGGCTCAGGCCTTTGTGGTTTTGGGGCAATAGGTCTTGGTGGTATGTTTTGTTGAAAATACGGGTTTTGTGACTGGGAGTGTTGTCGAGGCTGATTGTGTAATTGGAAATTTTGATTGAAAGTAGGTTGCTGATATGATCTTTGGTTATTCTGATATTGTAATGTGTTCCTAGGCTGTTGTATGGTAAGTTCCGGATAAAAGGGTAGTCTGCTTGAATTATAAATATTTTTTTGTGTAAATGGTGGCATTTCTTTTCGTGGTCTTATATTATGGTAGTTATGAGCATATTCTGTTCTATAATTTTGGTTTTGTAATTTTAGACACAAGTGCAATGCTTGCGGTAAGTCTGATGGTTCGCGGATTGCTAAAAGTTTAGGTAAGTCTCCGTTGAGACCTCTTATAAAGGTGTCAAGGGCTCTGTCACGGTAAGTTTGCGTAAGAAGTGTTGTTGATTCTCTGCCTATATCCATGCATCCTATTTTGTTTAATATCAATGAAAGCTGAGAATAAACTTCCTGATAAAAATATTGTATTGTATTTCTACCCTGAATTAACGATATCATTTGGTACTCTAAGGTACCCAAATCACGTTTGTCACCATAATGAAGTGTCAAACATTTTACAATGCTTTTCCAGTTGAGCGGAGTATTGTATGACTCTAGTGCAGCGTCTGCACTACCTATAATTTTGTTACGGATTACACTCAATATGCCGAAATATTTTGCAGATCCTCTAGTGTTATCATAAATTTCTAAGACTCTTTCTACGCTTTTACGCCAGGAGTTGAATTCTGCAGGATTTCCTGAGAATTCTCTTAGACTTCGGACAATGTCCGGGATTTTATCTAGTTCACTAAGATTATTCCTATGCTCTTCTTCTATTACTATGTCTGATCCGTTAGTTATGTTATCGTCTGAATTATGCAACAATTGAATTGTTGCTCTAACCTGCTCTGAGACTAAAGTTGCTATTTGCTGTTGTAGTGAAGAATTCATTTGAAATTGGCTTTGTGGATTGGGTTGTTGGGGACTTTGGTCGGAATTAAGGACGGCTGGTCTTATTAGGTTTGAAGGATTTGACATGATTACGGGATTTAGTGTTCTGTAGTATTAACAAAGCCTTGCAATATTGTGGACCGAAATATAACCGAAGAAAAAATATTATAGAAAATAGATAGCACAAAGTTCTGAAAAAATTTTTTATAATTTAAGTATGATTTTTATTTTTCTTCTCTTTTTCCAATTTATATTGTTATTACTACAGCTCGATGCAATTTAGTTATGAAGATCACTTGATTCTTATTTTTCTTTTTGAAGCTATTTTCAATTTATAATACTATTATTACTACAGCTCGATGCAATTCGTTTTTTAGATTTATTCAGTTCTTGTAAATTATGAAACTTGTTTTTTAGATAAATCACTTGATTCTTATTTTCCTTTTTTTTCCTTAAATATTTTCAATTTATAATTATATGTTTCTATACTTCAGCTTGATGCAATTAAATTCGTTTTCAGATTTACTTTATCTTTGTAAATTATTCTCAAAAATGAAACGTGTTTTTTAGATAAATCACTTGTTTCTTATTTTCCTTTTCTTAAATATTTTCAATTTATAATTATATGTTTCTATACTTCAGCTTGATGCAATTAAATTCGTTTTCAGATTTACTTTATCTTTGTAAATTATTCTCAAAAATGAAACTTGTTTTTTAGATAAATCACTTGTTTAATTTTTAAACCTTATATTTATATTCTTAAATGACTTACATTAGTATTATGATACCCCACATCTTTACTACCGATAGATCCAGATTATTCCCTTTTGTCCTTGTTGACTACTTGTGGTCCTTCACTATACCCGTTGTAGTAATCGCTGTCTTGAGAAATTCAACGGTGATGTGTCCAGCGGTGAGCTACTTTAGGTCGGGCTGGAATAGCTTTTAATCGTGTGTCCAATGTTGAGCTACTTAAGGTCGTGCTTGGAACAATTTCTTAGCTAAAGGTATCCGTTTTTTTTTTTGCTCGGGCGCCAATTAATTAGTTTTTACTTTATTTTTTTTGTATTCATTTATTTATTATTTTATTTGTAAGAATAAAAACCAATGTTCAGTTCAAGTACAAATTTACAAGTGTCTTTTCTTTATTTTATTTTCTTAATTTAAACTATTTGCTTGCTTTTTAACTAAGCAGCAGTCATCAATTTTATTTTATTAAAATATTGCGACACATGATCCAATTTCGCAAAACATAAAAAGTAAAAAGAATGAAAAGAAAAGGTAAAACAACTTTTGTGTCGTCAACCTTTCAATTAATGCTGATACAATATTTGCAATAAAAATTAATAAAAGAAAAAAAATATAATTAAAAAGAGGTTAACAACTTTTGTGTCGTTAACTTGCGCACTCATGCTTATTGCAATGTTGTCTACCAGTCATATTCACTCGAAAGTTTGAAGTGTGCATCGAACTCATACTTAGCAACATTTATGACTTTGTTAACTTAATGCCTACGGACTATGCAAAATAAGTATGATTCGCAATGCGAACTTTGCATACGAACATTAAAGTTCTCATTATAAAGTTATGTAGACTTGTGTCCAACAGTTCTTTTTGAACTAGTTTGAGAGCGTTTGAATCAAAAGTTGTTTCAAACCCATTTAATTTACATTGATGTTTTTGATCGGACTTGTGTCCAACTGAACGAACTAGTTCAAAAAGAACTGTTGGACACAAGTCTAAAGTTATGTGTTTCTCTGTTGCTTTTAGTTTGTTTTTTTTTGCAGGAATTGAAAAACAACACTATTTTATACTATTGTATGTTACTTGTAAACTGTTTAATGACTAAACTTTTAAATAAACATACATGCATTAGTTGAGTTAACTGAATCAATGTGAAGTAAGATAAGTAGTTTCCTGAAATTAGAAATCAAACTGAGGTGATTTATGAGTATGAGTGTGGTATGACTATGATGTCGACGTCGCATTCATATTTATTTCAACCTATACTTATAAATCAGTATCATCGTCAGAGTAGTAGAGTTTAAATGATGTCTACTCACTTATATTTAAAATTTAATGAGTCAGTATGAATAAGAAAAAAATCAATTTATTGCCGATCACTGATATGGAACACCAATTTTCAACAACTTTGCGGCCGTATTTTGCCGATAACTCGTCGCATGTTGATTTCCAGCTGTTCAATTGTTTGTGGTTTATGGACGTAGACAAGTGTCTTAACATAAGCCCAAAGAAAATAATCCAATAGGGTTAAATCACACGATCTTGGTGGCCAATTAATTGAACCATTATATAAAATAATTTTTTCATCAAAAGTTTCTTTCTTTCTTTTGTTGGAACCACATATCAGCAATATTAATGCCACGTAATAAAGGTACGAAAAATTTTCTAATCATGTCCCTATACCGTTCACCATTGACAGTAACGTTCTTACCATCATCGTTTTTGAAGACATATGGGTCAGCCCATAAAGCGCACCAAACAGTAATTTTCGGTGGATGTAAAGATGTTTCGACAAAACTTGTGGTTTCTCCTTACTCAAAATACGACAATTCTGCTTATTTACGTACCCATTCAACCAGAAATGGGCTTCATAGGAAAATAAAATTTTTAGTGGGAAGTGCACGATGAGTTTGACGAACAGAAGAATTATTTTGATTATAAATTTCAACAATTTGCAAGCGTTGCTCTGGTGTAAGTGGAGCCATAATGAAATTTCAAAGTAAAACAAACAAAAAGCAACTATCAGATGTTAAATGGCTGCTCAAATAAAGCAGTTATGACAACTCAAAGTTGTGACACTCTAAAAAAAACACCCTGTTCATATAATATTTTCATTTTCCATTCCCTATTTTTATAAACATATGTATGTATGTACAATGTACCTATTTTAATTATTTTTATCTCTTTTTATTTTCAGGTAAGTCCGTCGTTAACTTCATAACCTTTTTTTGCATTTCCCTTTGTTTAAGTAAGTAAATGAAATTATGTTTAGTCCTATTATTATTATCGTTTTGGTCCACACTATTCAATAAGTTGCACTAGATAAAAAATATGTACATGTCGCAATTTTTCTTAGAATATATTGCTCATTTACTTGAAGAGTGTTATAACTAAATACATAGATATATATATATATACATTTATGGGCATTTCTCCTGGAATTCCACTTTTTTGTCGCGTGCGACAGCAAGCAATTAACCTTGTATTTCTGAATAACGTGACTCGAGTTTTCTTAAAATTTTACCTAACGTAGAGCTGCTAACGGCCCACACAAATAAATAAAGAAGTAAAAAAAAGTTTCGTTTTCTTTGAAAAAACCAAGCATATTTGCTTGGTGTCGCACGCTACAAAAAGTTGACATTCGTGTGGAAATTCCCATATCTTATTTCTCGACCTGAATTACTGTGGTTTTATAGATGCTGTATCTATTCAGGTCATTAAATTTCCTTAACAGTTCCTTAAGGCAAGCCATGCATGTAAAACAAAAATTTTTGAAAATGAAAAAATTCTGGCAGAGGACATAGTCGTAGCCTCTACATTTATTTTTAAATAGGACCATGAAGGGATGTAGAACGAAATTACTTTCTCCTTGAAACTACGAGTATCTATCCGATTCCTTGAAACTATCTGTTGTTCGATTCTGATGAAATTGAAAACATAGATCTGAATTTAAAGGAAGATATGGTTCGTATATTTTGTCAAAAATAGTACCATTAAGGGAAGGTAAGTGCAAATATCTTCCTCTTTGAAACTATCTATGCGATTTTGATTACATTTAAGGGTGGTAAGGGGAAATTTCTTTCTCTTCGAAAGTATCTAACCTATTTTGATGAAATTCCAAACATAGATAGATCTGAGTCTAGGAAAGACATGGTTATACATATTTGCTAAAAATAGGAGCACGAGGAGGGCTAAATGTCAATTTCTGCCTCTTTGAAACTATTTAACCGATTTTGATGAAATCCATAACATGGATAGATCTGAGTCTGGAAGGACACAAACACTATATACGAGGGTGGATCATTACCTCAGTGTCCTTTTGAATTTCCCGCTCCTTGATTGAAATGGAACCACTGCTCCTGTTAAGAGGCAACTGTCAGTTGACTCCTGTCTAAATTTGAACAAGCTGTGTCATTTAGTTTGTGTTTGGCAGCCGTTGATAACAGACTACCTCGCCTTTTGAGAAGAAAATGGAAAAAGTGAATTTTGTGTGCTCATTAAACCTTATTTTTTGCGGAAAACAACCATCAATCAAAGCGGGGAAAATCTCGATAAATACCATGGGGACTCAGCACCATCGATTTCAATGGTAAAAAAGTCGTTTACTAACTTTCGTTGTGGTCGCACAAGTACAAATGACGCTGAATGTTCTGGACGGCCGATTGAGGTCAATACACCCGAAAATGTTCAAAATATCCACGATATGGTGTTGACCGATCGAAGATTAAAAGTGCTTGAGATTGTTGATACCATAGGCACTTTATATGGCAGTGTGATTTCGATTTTAAATGATAAGCTGGGCTTAAGAAAGTTGTCTGCAAGATGGGTGCCGCGTTTACTCTCAATTGACCATAAATGTATGTTTGTGACAACTTCAAAGGATTGTTTGGAGTCGTTTAACCGCAATTCGAATGAGTTTTTGTGGCGTTTTGTAACTGTGGATGAAACATGGATCCATTACTGTACTCCGGACCAGCGGTCTAAACCTGCTCCGAAGAAGGCCAAGGTAAGTTTGTCGGCCAATAAGGTGATGCCAACAGTTTTTTAGTATAAGCCACATCGATTACCTTCAAAACAGAAAAAACAATAAACCGCGAATATTATGCCAACTTGTTAGACCGATTTAATGAGGATTTAAAAAGAAAAGGACCCCATATGGCCAAGTGAAGATAATGCACGAGTGCACATGTGTGAAGTCTCAAGGGCAAAACTATATGAATTGGGCTACGAATTGGTACCCCATCCGCCATATTCTCCGGACTTTGCCCCCAGTGACTACTTCCTATTTTCAAACCTAAAGAAATGGCTCGGTGGAAAGAGATTTAGTTCCAATGACCAAACAAATGCCTATTTTTGTGGAAAGCATACACAAACTGGAGAAACGTTGGAATTAAAAGTAGATTATGTTGAAAAATAAAACAACAAACTTTTGGGTACCATTGAGAAATTTTAAAGTTAATTTTTTGTGATGCATACAAACAGAAAAATTTAAATAAATTCAACCATTTATTGTACAATGTTGTCAACATATTAGAAGAAATTCCTTTTTGCGCAATATAAATGAAAATACATTTAATTTTATGCAATATATTGGGTAGTATAAATAAAAATAGTAGTTGCTTTTTACTTAAAAATTTCTTTTAAAACCCAAAAATGCTAGTTTTATATTCCATAATATTCAGAATTTTGTGTTTTAAAACAAATTATTAAGTAAAAATCAAATACTATTTTTATTCATACTACCCATTGCGCCACCTTCTAATATAAGGCGATTTTATTGTGCAATATTAATTATTGCACAATACTTTAGACTATATTAACACTTGTATGTATTTTACTTAATATTAGTAATCATAATTATTATTCAACTGCCCATAGCCTTTCTTTATAATGGGTGTTTTTTATTGAGGTATAGAACTTTAAGTTTGCATCACTTTTTTAACTGGCGGCCATTTTGTCAGCTGTCAAGTGATTAATATTTAGTTTGGTTTCCCATTTCATCATGAACAGGTTGACAAAAGAACAACGCTTGCAAATCGTGCAAATTTATTTCGAAAATAATGGTTCAGTTCGCGAAGTTTACCGCAAGCTCCGTCCATTTTATGGTCGACATAATCGTCCATCAGAGCAATTAATTCGGTTAACGATGGATCGTTTTCGCACTACGTTTACTCTATGTGATAATACGCATCCGCAGAGACGTCGAACAGTGCGCACCGAAGAAACAATTGCCGCTGTAGAGCAAAGTGTTGAAGAGGACCCGAATCAATCGATTCGCCACCGTGCACAGCAATTGGAGCTTTGTCCATCAACTTTATGGAAGATTTTGCGCAAAGATCTTGGCTTGCGACCTTACAAGATACAGCTTGTGCAAGAATTAAAGCCGCGAGACCATGCAATGCGTCGTGATTTTGGTGTATGGGCCGAAAATGAGATTGATCTCGATGCTGATTTTCATCGCAAAATTTTGTTCAGTGATGAGGCTCATTTTTGGTTGAATGGCTACGTCAACAAGCAAAATTGCCGCATTTGGAGTGAAGAGAATCCACGTGAGACCCTTGAGACGCCATTACATCCACAAAAACTGACTGTTTGGTGTGCTCTATGGGCTGGTGGAGTCATTGAGCCATACTTCTTCCGAAATAATGCTGGAGAGTCAGTTACCGTTAATGGAGACCGGTATAGAGCCATGATAACCGACTATTTTATTCCCGAATTGGATGGCATGAATGTGGATGAGTTGTGGTTCCAACAAGACGGCGCTACATGCCACACAGCGCACGTCACAATCGATTTATTGAAGGAAACATTCGATGAGCGCATAATTTCGCGGAATGGACCTGTCAATTGGCCACCAAGATCGTGTGATTTGACACCATTGGATTATTTTCTTTGGGGATATGTTAAGTCGCTCGTCTACGCCAACAAACCAGAAACGTTAGGGGACTTGGAAGCCAACATTCGTGGCGTTATTGCCAACATACGGCCCCATATGCTCGAAAAAGTGGTTGAAAATTGGACCTGTAGAATTGGCTTTATTCGAACCAGCCGCGGCGGCCACATGCCCGAAATCATATTTAAACATTAATGGCATAAAATTATCCTTCCAATAAAGCCAAATTGATGGACATTAAAACGATTTTCTTGTGTTTTATTTCAATTCGAAGTTCTATACCTCTAAAAAAACACCCTGTACATACATATAACATTAACTAGTTAAAATGTTACATGAATAAATTTCAAATTTATACTTTCTAAAGGTAGTAAATTATTCTACTTGTCTGGTATTAAATGAAATTTCAAACAAATAAGCATATTCAAAATATTACAAATAAAGAGATTTTTATTTGTTATTAAATGGAATTTCTTTTGCATACACTGAAAAAAACAAATTGTTGCTCATAAGCACAGAAGGTTAGGTTAGGTTAGCTGTTAATTGAAGAGAAGATAGTGAGAGAGGATGATAGGGAAATGATAGTGATGGAGAAGACAGGTAGTGAAGGAAGAGATAGAGGATAGAGGAAGGCTTCATTATTTTACAACTCTGCTCCTTGCACATTTTTAATAATGCAGTGTTGCAGCGCCATCTGGTGTCAAATGAGGTGTATTAAATTTTGAAGCTGTGTTTAGTAGCCATTTTATTGGTTATTTTACTTCGCCAATTATTCTTCTACACAACGAAGGAGGGCGCTCTGATGTACATTAGGATTATTATCTGATGAAGTCGGTATAGTTTTTAGTGACCAGTGCCTTATGCCTGCATCACTAGAACTTTTCACACAACAACTGATACAAAGGAGACTAATGCACATCAGAAAAATGCGTGGTGTTGTTATTTTTAATGACTGTCGGAGACCGGGCTCGAACCCAGGCTGCAGGTTTTTTGTAGTCAACGTGCTAACTACTTCAGGCAACGCCACCCTTATAAGCACAGAAACTCTTTACACATTTATGTTACATTGCGATAATAAACTATATTTCTAGAAAGAAATCTACAAATCCAGCTAGATTTCTACACAAAAAAATATCTTTCGAAATAAAAAACTTACTCTCAGTGTACATATGTATGTATGTATTTATGATATTTCCTTGTCAACATTTGCGCATAATATTTCTTTAGAGCAAAAATCCGAAAACACATAAACAAATTACAATTTGAAAAAAGACTTTTGACAGCTTGTCTGAACTGTTATGACATTTGCAACACATACACTCATACACAAGCACTAATCAAAAGTTTTGTTGCGTGTGTGTGTGTGTGTGTCATGGTAGTGCAGGCAATCATTGTGTGATGAATTCTCATTTTAGCCACAATATAATAATATACTGCAGATATTAAATGTCAGAAATAGAAAAATATATACTAATGAGTTATTGTAGAATTTTAAAATGAATAAGCAAATCGTAAAAATTTTTGAAGAATAGTCTTATATTAAGACTTATCAAACACACGAGCTTAACACGGATACTCCACAACTTCCCAATTGGTGAAGCTAAAAAATATTTCTGTTGGGAAGGGGGAGGCGGATGCGAGGAAATATTACGACTGGTGATCATCTGCCTTGTTCTCGCTAAAGCTAAATCTCTATTGCTAAAAATCTATAAAGTCGATTGTTCGCACCGTTCGGACATTTCCATGTGAAAATTTATTTATGATTTCCGATTGCCAAATTTCAATAATCGCTTACAAATTACACTACCTAAAATTTTAAAATACCAAGCCGAAGTTGATGATTCGAAATAAGAGATTTGATGAAAATATTGCAAAATAAACAAAGTAACTACTCGTAACTCTAAAGAATCAATGATTTTAGCCTAACGTTTCTTTAATATTATTAAGTTGGTAATCCAATAGGGAAGAAGCTTTCACCAAAAATGTCTTGTAATTCCATGCTAACGCTTAACTGTTTTGAAAATGTTTGTTGGGATACGGCAGGTGCTTTATGTGTTTTAATTTTTATTTGAATTCTGTATCCTTAAAAGACGATATAAAATTATTTTTGGTAAAGCTATGGCAATTTTTGTAAAAAATATTATTCAAAAAGTACTTTTTATAAAAGTTATAAGTTTTTTATAAGGTACTTTTTTATAAGATACTTTTTTATAAGGTACTTTTTATAAAAAGTACTTTCTTTACAATGTAATTTTTATAAAAGGTACTTTCTCGAAAAGGCATTTTTAATAAAAGGTACTCTCTCTAAAAGGTACTTTCTCTAAAATGTACTTTTTATAAAAGGTACTTTCTCGAAAAGGTACTCTCTCTAAAAGGTACTTTCTCTAAAAGGTACTCTCTCTAAAAGGTACTTTCTCTAAAATGTACATTTTATAGAAGGTACTTTTTATAAAAGGTACTTTTTTATAAAAGGTACTTTTTTATAAAAGGTACTTTTTTATAAAAGGTACTTTTTTGTAAAAGGTACTTTTTTATAAAAGGTACTTTTTTATAAAAGGTAATTTTCTATAAAAGGTACTTTTTTATAAAAGACACTTTGTATGAGAGGTTTTTTGTAAGAGGTAATTTTTATTAAAAAAGAAAATTTCCAAACAAATGAAATTAAAAAAATTTCGGGAAATTTTTTACTTCTGCGGCTACCTAAGCGCTACCTAAATGGTTTTAAGAATCATTCTTAGGAAGTTCATTTGCTCTAGAGTCTAGGCAGTTGTTGATTGAATTCTTAGGTAATTTTTTGTAGTTGAGCGTTTCCTTGAACTTGGAACGGTTTGATATCTATGGACCTGAACAGGGGGAAAAAGGTAAAAAAAGAATCGAATTTTTTGCAGGGACCGTAAATAACTGTTCTCGAAAAAAATTCGTATTGGCGAGCACTTTCAGAATTTATAGGGAGCTTAAAAAACGATCTCATCTCCAGAGTTAAAGAGTTATTTTTCAACGGAAAAATAAAAGATCAGATGAAACTCTTAAAAAAAGAGTTTTATTTTGCCGTCACTAAATAAAACTATTTTAAGGAGTTTTATTGTTTCCCTCTAAAATGAAACTCTTTTAAGGAGTTTTTTTCCCCTCTAAAATAAAACTCATTAGTTTAATAAAGTAAAAAAAAAATAAGTTGCTTAAGCTTTTTTTTTGGTGGTTATGGCACGATATGTTTTTATTTTAATTCCGATTTATTCAATTGCAATGCAAGGTATTGGGAGACAGTTTACATAAACTGAGTTTTATTTTCGGACGGGAAAAATAAAACTACTTAAAAGAGTTTCATTTTAGAGGGAAAAATAAAACTCCTTAAAAGAGTTTTATTTTAGAGGGAAAAATTAAACTCTCTTTTTAAGAGTTTCATCCGAACTTTTATTTTTACGTTGAGAAATAACTGTCTTAGATGACGTTTAATTTTTAATTCACAAAATAGCTGCTATAAAATAATTTTTTGATATCGATAACTGTAATTTACGGTCCCTGATGTTTTGCGATTTTGATCTCGAAGATGAATTTTATATGTTCACAACTGTTCTCTATGACAAGAGCTACAACTTTTCCTTAGAGAGTAAGTCAAACTTCCGAACGGTTTGATATGAACCTGAGAAAATGCAAAAATGACACCGAGGCCCCAAATCTTTGGGGTCCATAAAAAATGTGCGTGATTTGGGGCAAAACTGGGAAACCCGGGTCTTTTTTTTTTGTCTTTTATCCCGTAGTGGTGTCCGTATATGGTTATATTTTTTCGCGTTGCACTGTGTTATAAAAATTTTATTTATTAATTTTATCCATTAAATATTATTATTATTGATAATAATAACAATTAAAAACTGTAATAATGCAAAGCTATTTATCGGGCAGATAATCCTAAATTTAACTAACTAAAGGTTGTGAAAATGACCCTTAGAAAGATTTTTAACACTTTAGAGCGAAACGCACTAGTCTCAGTTTGAAAAATTGCTTTTATTCAACTAGTGATATTTTATATATTTTTTTTATCCAAAACACATCATTCAATTAAATTAATTGAACATTAAGAAATGTATACTAATAATGAACCAAATATAATTACGAAATATATTTATATTTACTGTCAAATGCTTTTCCATTATTCTTTCCACTTAACGAAAAAAGTTCATGTTCTCTAGCCAGACACTAAAAAATGTCGTGCATGTTTTTTGTTTTACTTGTAATTCCTAACATCATTATTGTCTGCCATTAAAACATTTTCTGCACTTGCATATTAATAAAATTTCTTTCGTCAACAAAGTTCATCAACTACATATTTGCAGCGTCGTCAAAATCTTCTCCTACAAATCATTTAATGTAGAGGAAACAAGTACTAGAAAAAATTAGTTCGAAACAATTTCACTCATTTTTAAATTTAGTTTATGTTGGGTGTTAGTGTACATGTATTTTTTATATATTATTTCCTTATTAACGCTGTTCTATTGTCTTTTGCCCTTGCATTTTTTCCGCTTACATACATACATCTGCATCTCTCGTAATCTTTTTAGGCGCGCTGTTAGTTGTTTTATGTTTTCTACGTAATGAAATAATCGTACAAATGGAACGTCAGTGCTCGAAAAAGAATTTTATGTGATTTCTTTTCTTTTCTTTTCATTTTGTTGTTTTGTCTGCTTATTTATGTGTATATGAATGTTTAATTACAGGCGTTCAAGTTTTTTCTTTGAGTGTATAAACTTTACAAATGATTTCATTTTGAACATGACAGTTTTGTACAAACGTTAAGAGCACACGGAAAGTAGTGACGCTAACAGCTTGAACAGGTCAGAAACCCAGTTAACCAATATATATATGCAACTAACTGGGAAATGGTTGTAAAATTCTCTAATCAAGTTGGGTAGTACTCATACTCTCTTGAATTAATGAATTAATTAAATTATATGGGTAACACCGAATACTGCCATCGAAAAGACCTATTGTATGCCTTGCTAAAGGCTAGAGCACCTGACCTACATCTTGTCCTCCAAGGAATCTCAAGATTGTTATTGGCTCTAGTATTGATAGGTCCCAATCTTCCAACAGGTGATTGGAAAATGGCTGTATCTTGTGAGACACCCAGCAAAAAATTACACATTACCATCAGAACTACTTGTCATATAATGACTTACTTTTCTGATTGCCAAATGTCCTTACTATGAGTAGCTTACAAATCACATTACATAAAACTTAGAGGTTGGCGTTGGCTGAAGTAGTTAGCACGTTGACTACAAAACCGAAGGTCCTGGGTTCCCCTGTATCCAACAGTCATTAAATAACGGTCACTGAACTATACCGACTTCAGTAGATACTAATCCTAATGTAACACCAGAGCGCCCTCCTTCGTTGTATAGCAGATTCATCGGCGAAGTAAAATAAACAATAAAATGGCTACAAAACACAGCTTCAAAAAATTAATACGCCTCATTTAACATCAGAGAGGCGCTGCAACACTGCATTATTAAAAACATGCAAAAAGCAGAGTTGTAAAAGAATGAAGCTTTCCTCTATCTCTCCCTTCACCACCTGTCTTCTCTATCACTATCCCTTTCCTAAAGAAGATAACAGCCAGTAATAGTAGTAGGCATTCATTGCCTGAGTATTAGTTCTCTTTAAAAAAAAATTTTTTTAAAATGATGTACAAGTTAATAAATGAGGAGAATGATTCTTTTAGATTTAATAGATGAACATGTTGCCAAATAAAAAACGTAAGTACTTCGCAAGAATCGATTATTTTAGTCTCACCCCTGGTTCAAATCATTAAGTTGGTAATACAGTAGGGAAGAGTTTCCACCAAAAATTCATAATTCCATACCCGATTACCTTTTTTGCAATTTTTTGCTGGGCATTTAGCTTTACAGTCCTTCATAATGTGCTCTGGAGTTTTATCTTCCTAATCCCAGAATCTGCATCGACTGTCACTCTCAATGCGCAGTCTTTTTTGATGTTTTTGCAACCTGAAATGACCTGTAAGAAAGAAGGTGAGCATTCTAAAATTATTTTTACTTAAGCACATGAGAACTTTGAAAGGATTTTGGTTATACTTCCCAATTATTAACTTTGCATGCCTTAATCCAGGGATTATTGAAGCAGAGGTGTTCTTTGGAGGCCTTGATCTCTCTCTCTCCCAATATATCTTCATGGATTTTAGCCAATCCAAGTCCACAAAACCGTTCTGTTCTGACCATCCATGCCCCCCTTCAGGCCAGTTTTCCTCCTTTTTCGATTTCTTCCGTTCTTCTGATCTTTATTTTAAGTACAAGTTACAAGCAAAATTATTAAGCGCAAGTCCCGCAAGTGGAGTTTTTAGGATTCAAAAGGAAAACTAGTGACTACCTTAAAATCAACTCTAGTTGGTTCATTTATTTCCTTTTGGCCTAAATCGTCCTAGTTAGCCTAGTTTTGGATCTATAACTAGGATCCACAGAAAATAATGCTATATCCACTGTATTGCATTGAGGTACTCTGCCTTTAACACCCCCGAAAGCCTATTTGCCTAGTAGTTGGCAGAATGACTCTTCATTTTCTTGTTATTCGCCGACTAGTTTACCAACGTGCTAGCCAATCGTCAGAGTCTCATTAGCATTGTAAATCTGCACTTCCTATTTATATCTACCATCTGGGCTTGGCACAGAAAAGAAAAATCTTCCAATACATCTCTTTACGAGGTGTCGTTTTGCTTCATCTCGGTATTAGTCGTTGATTAGTGATGTCTATAGTTAGAACAGATCTACAAAGCTTGATCGATTTATACTCGTAGCACAAAGCAATCACTCTTATTCCGGTTGTCGATATAAACATCACATTAACACAATACCAAAAAATTGGGGCTTGCTTACCCGCTCTCTATTTCTGTTTCCTAAGGTCTATAAAATAGCCTGACCTGAACTGACGCCTGCCAATAGGCGTCAGTTGTTTTCGACAACAGGTACACAAGCCCCAATTAAAGTGGCATCGACGACCGGAATAAGGGTGAATATAATGTTATACATTTGTAGTGAATACACTAATTGTTTGAGATTGATATTGATTTTCTATAGCATAGAATTTAGAGAGGAATTTAGTTATTTTTTGTAAGAGCTCAAGTTTTAAAGCCTCGATGATTACTCATCAGTCGTATCAGCTATTAGTATTGGAACTGATGTCATGTTGATTGCAAATTTAAGTATATTGCGGCTTACAGACGGAGTAATAGTACGTAAGACACATTGGGACAATGTTTTTGGAAAGCAAACAGCCTCTAAGTGCCCTCCAAAATTATGAGTTCCGATAAATGCTTACAACATTTATTGAGTGGGTAATAGGAAGACCTCCGTGGGCTTGTGCGCTCACTCGCTATGAGTCAGACTGTGAACCATTATCCCGAAGGTTTCAGCTTTCATGAAACCTTAAGGTCCTGGACAATGGTACACTTATACCCAGGCTCGTAAAAGAGTTTCTAACATTTAATTAGTACATACTTGCCCATTGCTCTGTTGCTCCAATTACTAAGTAGTAACATATTAGTTCTAAGGTTAAGCAGCAAAATATAAATATGTGATTTCTGCACCTGCAGCCCGTTAAGTTGTCACATTCACTGTCGTTAGGAACAATGCTCCTCGATACCTTTTGCAATAAAATCGCAAAAGTACAATTTATTTCTGTCTCTCTCTTCCCCCAGGGGAGTCTATTTTTGACTACGGGCTTGGCAACTCCGGGGCCCCAGCTGGCGTAATGTGGCTTTTTCCATTGACGTACCTTTGGTACATTACCCATAGAACTTATGTGTTACTACCCGATCTCTGGCAACAGAGCAAATGATGTGCACATATTTATAAAAGGAATACAGGTTCCTGTTGATGTCAGTTAAGTGCATGATCACCTAGAACTGCCCCTGAGTTCAAAAGATAGTAGTGGTGAAGCCTTTATGGTGGAACTGCGAGGTCTGATCAGAGGCTACTTGAGCTGTGCCGGCAATGCTTGATGAATTCTCTTGGGGACTTCGCTATGAGTGTATACACAACACCTTAGCGTGGAAGATAGAGAATTATCGTGGTGGCTGTGGTTGCTACCAAACGATACGCTGGGAGAATAGTCTTGGCTTCCCAGTGTTAAATCAATGCTAGTGGTTGGTATGACGCGGTCAGCCAGACACTATTCTAGGTGCTGTTGCCAATTAACAGAAGCTGCTATGGGCACGGACATAGCAGCAGAGTTTAGATAGCTCAAATTACCTCAGCAAGGTAATTAAATATAGTACAGGGATAACTATATATAAGGATTGCAACCTATGTGCCTTTGTGGAGTGAACATAGGTGCATTCCTAAAAGGGTGCATGGGGGCGTTGGTCTGGCGTCTAACCCACACCCGTGTCTAGGACACCGTGATATAAGGCCGTAATGGCAGGTGCTCACGGAAATCTGAAACACATCTGTCTCTCTCTCTCTCTCTCACTGGAAATTTGGCTAGAAACAAAAGTGGTGTTTACAAGTGGGTTCCCTGAAATATTTACCTTAGCAGAGTTTTCAAGTTCTCTGAGGTAACAGAAAAAAACTAGAATCTCGTCAGACTCCAGTAGTTCTTATTACTGTTACATCCGTAAAAAAAGAAAAACTTTCGTTAAGACAAGGGTTCGAATCGCAGTGCTACTACTACACTCAGGCAATGAATGCCTAGTAATATTAGAAGATACTACCTCCTTTAGGAAATGAATAGTGATGGAGAAGATAGGTGGTGAAGGAAGAGATAGAGGAAAGCTTCATTCTTCTACAACTCAGATTTTTTGCACGCAATGTTGCAGCGCCTCTGGTGTCAGTGAGGCGTATTAAATTTTCGCCACTTTATTGGTTATTTTTTCGATAATTATTCTGCTACATAATACCGATGAAGGAGGGCGCT
Source organism: Tachina lurida (assembly GCA_944452675.1). Taxonomy (NCBI): domain Eukaryota; kingdom Metazoa; phylum Arthropoda; class Insecta; order Diptera; family Tachinidae; genus Tachina; species Tachina lurida. The sequence goes on along the minus strand of OX101753.1, from coordinate 32,499,110 downwards.
CTGATGTTATACTAAGATTAGTGTACGCTGAAGTCGGTATAGTTCAGTGACCTGTAAGCCTTCACTTTAAAATTCGAGTAATCAGTTAAAGAAAATATTTGGTCACTCCCAACACAATAACGCTAAAGTGCTACTTTTTTCAATAGAAAACGGGAACAAAGCAATAAACTTAAAGAAAAGGAAAAAACTGCATTGAACTCTAGCGAGACAAAGGGACAGGCAAATAAGAAATGCTTAGAAATTTATGATGGATTGAGAATTATTGGAACTAAGAGAAAATATTAACGGGGAAGAAAAAAACAAATAAAAGTCAAATTGTAAGTATCCTGGAGGCACCAAAATTTATAGTTTAAATTACAGAGTTCATTAAAAAAATTAAGTCACTAAATTTAAAACTAACCTTCGTTATGGTCTATCAAAAAGAATTGCTGTACTTAAGCATTTTTTTAAATACGTTCCTTCAGAACCTCTGGTGGCTCCAATAAGCACAGGAATCAAAATTCGGCGGGTGAGGTTGAACTTTTGGGCGAGTTTTCATACTAAGTCACACCCGTCACATAAAGAGATTACATTTTCGAAAATCACTCTTATCGGCAATAAAAGGCAAACATTTTGTTCACGTGAAATGTTTCCCGTGAACAGAAAATGGTCAACAAATTTAGAAAATAGTATACTGACACAATAACAGCGCAAACATTGGCGATAAAAATCTTAGGGGGAAGGGTAACACATTTCACGTGAACTTTTATTCCTGATAAAGGTGAATGTTTATTTTAAAGAAAAATTTCTTCCAGTAATTAACTGCTGTATTTTAACAGCCTTATTTATAAAATCTATTAAGGCTTTATGAAAATTTGTTTTAAAAACCTTTTATAAAGCCTTAATAAGTTTCATAAATAAGGCTGTAAGAATATAATTTGGGTTTGAAGCGAAATTTTCGGAAAATGTTTACTAAAGCACACTTGAAATTCAAATTAATATTTTGAGAATTCAGCCGTAAGTATTAAATACAATCAAAAATAATGCTATAAAACTGCTATTTGTGAGGTCACACCCGTCACAACGTTCTGATGGGCATTTTGAGTAAAAATCACTTTCTTTAATTATCTATCTATTATTACATGTTTTTAAGATTAATTTACTTGGGAAAGGCACCCTTTTTTGAATTATAAAATTTTTATTTTTGACATATAGTAAAAAATTGGAGTATCCTGGTCATATGTGTCAAGGCAAAATGACCCATAAGTAATTGATTAACCTAAGGTATAACCGTTATAGACCAAATCATGTTATTAATTTGCAAGTAATTTCGCTTACCGTTCTTAAAACTTCTTTTTTGTTTACTGGGACTCCAATTTCAAATATATTTACATGATAAAGATAAAACTATCTTCGGGTGTTTTTTCCCCTGTTCATGTGTCTTGCATCTTGTGTTTATCATCTGTTCCTTGGATGTCAAGTTATTTTTTCTTTTTGCTGAATTGTTTAGTTTAAGTTGATGTACTTGAAAAATGTAAAATAGTTTTAAATAAAACATGCAAAAATAAACAAAAAAAAAAAAATCACACCCAACATCTTCTCAGACTATGGAGCGATGTAGTACATGTCAAAATGAAAACTTTTAATCAAGAAATTATTCCACAAACAGCTGAAAGATAAATTATAATTTAATTAAATGAAATATCAAATTCAGTTATACTAATGTTGTTAAACTTATGGCCTCTTCTTCTAAAGACTAAGTGAAATACATAAGTCGAGAGAATTTAATTAAATAAAATATAAAATTCTGACAAGGTCATAAGAAATGAAAACTTTGTTTTATTTTCTTTCACTTCCTTTACAACAGCGGATATACTCGTACAATCCAGACATTTAACAGCTGGACATTTTGCAAAAGTTTTTTCCCACACATTTTTGGTTGGCCTGCTTTAGAGCAGAGTTTAGTGGATTTTAAAGCAAGTTTATTTGAAATTTATAGTACATACAGTATGTGTCTTTGTTGTTATATACGAAGCTCATATAATTATACAACTAAGTTGTGAGACAAAAAAATTTAGGCGGGTTGTGATAAAAAGAGAGTTTGTTTCGTTTTCCATGGCAATTTCTTCCCTTATCGAAAGCGGAGAGTGCCTGTACAGGGTGGCTCAAGATTAATCACCATATCGGAAAATGTTATAAATTTGGCAAACGGCGTTGTACGTCACTCATATTTAATATTCTTGAACTAGGCAGTAATGCAGCGCTATACTCCTCAATATCGCGGAATAGTTATGTCGGTCGATAGTGTTAGAGCTACGTGAATTTTCACATGCCACGTCAACTGCGCAGACATTCCATCGCTTAGCTGCTCCACGCGGACAGACTGGATCCGTTCTATTCAGAATATTACATCTGTTGCTGTCGATGTCGCTGAAAACGATGAAACATCAACCAGATCACGCATCATGCTATTGGACCCTACAGCAAATTTTAGTGCTCCTGTACAAAGTCTCGTGTGCTTTACTGTCGAGCCATCCTCAATCTCAACAGCGTAGAGGACAATTTTGAGTCGAAGATCATCATCAGCGACCAGGCGGATTTTCAAAATCTTAATTTTTGGCCCACCGAAAATCTTTGTGTGATGCACCTGAAGCCGTTAGGTTAGGATAGGTTAGGTTAGGTTAGGAAGAATGATGCTATACCGCACCTCCACTCGGATAGCTATTTGGGTCCATTGTGATTCCTTTATATTGCCCATTAAAAGTAATATTTACCCCCTCTTTGTGACCCTATTATCCGTCATTAAGTCACCAAATTCCCATGATGGAGCCCCTAAAATCCTTCAGCTTACACTGGCCGATATCAGTAATGCTTTCATGGCAACGTCTCTTCAGCCATCTACGCCTGTGACGTTGCAACTTCGGGCAGTGGCAGATAATATGTTCAATGGTGTCTGGCTCCTCTGAAATCTGAAGTGCCAGTTTTCCAAATGCTGGTTCTTACTCCATCCGAGCAGTGACCAGTCAAAGCACCTATCACGTTGCATCGCATTCCTATTCATATCCAGTAGCAGTTTGGATCTTCCTGAGTCAAGTTTTGACCACATAGCCCTCGAGTCATGAACCAATTACTGAGTTCCAGTACTGACCAGTCGGTAATTTCACCGATCTGTCACACATTCCCTCATCTAGCGCCGACACCATTCTTGCCAGCTCATCGGCAATTTCCTTTCCCTCAACACTGATGTTGCCTGGAACCCAACATAGTCTGATACTATATTTATCCATAATCAAGTTAATGGCTCTAATAAAGTCACTAATAAGTTTCGATTTCACATTGTCCCTTTAAAGCTTTTAGCCCGGCTTGGTTACCTTCTCACCTTCAGCTACATTCCTACAAACCAGTTCCCTTGCCCTTCCACTCAACATGCGGAAGTTAATGCGGAAACAGTGATTGTGTCGTATTTTTTGGAGGATTCCATCGGCAATACGAAAACTTTTACTGAGGAACGCTGCAGGGTCATGATCAGGGAAACCAGAAATATGCTCTAAAAAAATTGTTTTATGCGCATTCAATATGCACTAAAAACTTGAAAATATGCACAAAAAACTCAAAAAATATGCTCTTAAAATAAAATAAATTGGTTTATTTGAAATGAAAATATATTTTTAATTAAAAAATTCAACAACATTTGCATATAAAATAAGCAAAAAATTATCAAAGAATAACTGCCGTATTAAAAAAAATAATCTGGGTTTGAAGTGGACGTTGAAACAAAATTACTATACATATTTTGACTAAAGCAAATAATACATATTATTTTTTTTTTGGATAATATCGTAAAAATTTAACTTCAAGTTCAAAAGAGATCACGATATCAGAATTAAGACTTTGGAACTATATTTTCGATAAATAAGACAAGATTTGCATGTATAATATTTATTGCAATAAACAACAATCTAGGTCAATATAGATTTGCAAATAAAATCGTTGCATGCCACATCTAAATAAACTTTTATATATTGACAATGTTCCTTCAACGTCTACTCGGGGAAGAGTCCGTCATAAATTGAAAAACCGAATGTTTTATTGAAACTAACGTCTGTAATAACTACGAAAATGTATACACTACACGGAACATTAGACATGAGATTTAGATGGCGCAAAATAAAAATAAAAATTTTGTGCAACACTTAAGCTTGTAAGCAAATTAAAATAAAAAATTTTATTTATTTTATTTTATTTATTTTATTTTATTTTATTTATTTAATTTCAAAATATGCCCTAAAAGCGTAAATTATGCTCTAAAAATTAGAAAATATTCTAAAAAATATGCGCATTAGAGTGATAAATACAAAAACATGCTTTAAAGGGTAAAATATGCAAAAATATGCTTTAAAGGGCAAAATATGCAAAAAATATGCACTAACAAATCGATGCCAAAATTAATAAAAAGTTCTGAAACGGATAAATATCTTGTCAACGCGTGAATACGTCGAACAAGAAAAAACATGCAATTGCATATTTGCGGTTTCCCTGGTCATGATAAACCATTCCTTTCTGCTGAAATTGAATAAGCGGTGCTTGATGAATATGTGTGCAGTCACAAAAGCAGGAGCCACAATGGATATTGGGCACAAAGTGTTTCCTGGTCGCGTCATCTCTGCATTTGGTGATTTATCACGGACCGCGAGATGGCCTGATTTAACCCTCCCAGACTTTTATAAACATAAACATTCGCTTGGAAGTACATAGTAGACTTCTAGCTTCTTTATTATCGCGTTTGTGGAACCTATGATTGATCTTTACATCGTTCACTTCCTAAGCCTTAAGGAAAGAGTATTGATGAGGATAAACCTAACTACTTTCCTTCAGACTCTTCATTTGCCTTCAAGTGTAACCTCCGTATGGCAAAGCAACTAATGTTCAATGCCACATAAACTTTCTTATCCATCACAATTAAATTTATGTCAACGATTAACGAAGCAAATAATAATTTTTATGCTGCTCTTTATGTATTTAAAGGAAGTAGGAGTAAGTGACTGTATGTGAGGTATGTCAAAACATGATGAAAGTTTAAATGCCACATTAAAAACAGCTGCACTTTTTAATTGTAATTTATTAGAAATCATAAACTAATAAGAAAATAAGTCACAATTACTTACGCGAGAAATGTGTGTATGATGATGGCAATAAATAAATGTAAAGAAAGGGAGGAAATGTAGGAGGAGTTATGCTCAAACTACTTCTTAGGAAATCCTGCAATTAGCACACTCTTGGCAATTATTCTTAGGATTTCATATTGGAAAAACTTATAAAAAGATTCAGAGGTAACATTTGTTAATGTAACATTGCTCCCTAAATATCCTTTAGTATAGAAATAATGAGAATATTGAAGTGAACTGCGGTTGTTGAATGAGGTCGACATTGATTATTTTAACTTTTGTATATAACTTGGTAAAATTCATTTGTAGTAAAATCCTGACCCTGCTTGACTCTTAATAATATAATAAACAAATCGATAAAAAAGCAGTCATGAGAAAGAATATGCTTAATATATTTGACAGCGTTTTTTCTTCTATGTTCTCACTACAGATAGTCATTCTCTCAACAATGCTATCATACTTTCAATCAATTTAACTAAGAACAAAAGAAAATAAACAAAATTTAGAGAGCATTTGAAGTTAATGTTGTCTCTGTTATTATGGGCTATGTTAATTTGACAGCGATATTTCCTGAAGTTGCAGACCTATTCTGAGTAATTAGTTAAGTGTATTCCGAAATTTCAATTAGGCAATAGATAAATACAGTTGGTAAAACATCAACATTCCTTAAAGTTATATTTAAAATTACGGATTGCATGAATATTGTAACGATCTTTGATAAACCCACACTATATTAACGTCGTGCCGGGAAAATTTGGATCTATAAAAATGAAGAACTCAAGAGCTACGAATCATGGCAAGATATACGTATTCCCGTAGTACGCCGGTTACTTGACCCTGCTGGAATGCAGGTTTGCAAACTTCAGGAACTATTTCTTTCAGTACCTGAACCTCACTAGGAGGAACGTGTCACTAATTCATAGTGAATTTTATAAAATTGTAATCGTGGGCTATAAGAAACCATAATCTGCTAGAACTTATAGAGTCTAACTAAGGCCTACTGATCTCTTTTAAATGCTGGCTGCTAAGGCATCATTTGTTAATGGATTTTCATCATAAGCCAGTGGCTTCGTTTGATCCACAGGAAATTATCGAAAGGTTTAAATCTCAGAACTTCGAAGGCCAATTGATAGGTCCATTTCTCATAATCAACTTAGGGCTAAATTATGAATTCCATAAGTAAAGGGTCCGCCAGATAACTTTTTGTTTTTTGGAAATGCTATGCAAAACATCGAGTTTAGCTTCGGCTGTGTGGCACGTAGCGCCGTCCTATTGAAACCTAATGTTGCCAATATCCTCCTCTTCAATTTTTGTGAACAAAAATTCGTTCAACATGGCCCGATAACGATCGCCATTGACTGTAACGGCCACTCCTTGCTCATTTTCGAAAATTGGCCCAATTATGCCTCTGGACCAAAATCCGCACCGAACAGTGACTCGTTTTGGGTGCGTCGGCTTTTCAATGTATGCGTGCGGGTTTTCTGTGCCCTAAATGCGACAATTTTGCTTGTTTACATACCCGCCAAGATCAAAAGGAGCTTCATCTGAAAAGATGATTTTTTGTGGCAAAATCGGCATCTTCTGTAAGCAATATTTCACAGCGTTGTTCAAGCGTATACACAACCTTATTCGCTCAGACGAAGGATAAAACTAATTATCTGTCAAATCAGACATGATCTAAGTGCTACCATTCACGAAATAAGCACCAGTTGAAAAAAAAAACGTTAGTTGGCGGACCTTCATAAGGTTGCGGTTACCGTATGGCATGCAGCGCCATCCTGTTGGAACCAAATCTTTCCCGGTTTAATATCATGAATATTTTCATGCAAAAAATCATTTACCATGGTACTGCAGCGATCTTTATTGACTGTAACGCGTGGTCCGATTAATTTTGGAAGAAATAATACCCAATAATGCCATGAGCGTCTAAACCGCACTGACTGGCACATTTTTCTGGATATAATGGAGTCTGTGAGGTCTGTGAGGTCTGTTGAACATTGATTGCAATCCACATGCGGCTTTTTTTGATCATTAACAATAATAAAATGAGAAACCTTCCGTTATGCAGTAATCAATTTGAATGTTAGGGACACTTGGAAAGCTGTTGGAAGAACCGATCTGAAGTTACAGCTTTATCTGGCTTAGTAAGATATTTGACTTTAAATCACATCCTTGAGAGTCCAAAGACTAATGGCCTTTGAAAACTACTGTATCATAGTCAAATGGAACTGGCTTAGAGAGGTGGAGTTGAAAGATTTCTTTCATTACAGAGCGAAAGTTCACAAAAAGTCAAATTCCATTACCAAACGAAAGTTCCCTTGAAGCCAAAAAGAGTAACGGCCTTGGAAATTACTTTATCGTAGTCAAATACAACTTGTAAAGAGAGATAGAGTTGCACGATTTTTATATTAGAGACCGAAAGTTTGCATGAAGTGCAATGAAAATTTTCTAAAGAGGCGGACTTGAAAGATTTCTTCCATTAAAGAACGAAAGTTGTCATTAAGCCAAAGAGACTATCGGCCTCTGGTTTATATTTAACTGGTTCATAGAGGTGGAGATGGAAGATTTCTTCTATTACAAACCAAAAAAAAAATCCCATTGAGTCCAATACAAGTTGTCTAGAGACGTGGAGTTGAAAGATTTCATCCTTTAAAGAACTAAAGTTGTCATGTATTGTAGTCAAATGCAACTGGTTTAGAGAGGTGGAAGATTTTTCCATTACAAACCGAAAAGTCACATCAAACCTCAAAGAACTTAATCTGCTTAGAAGCAACACGCTTGGACAGGTACTTATTCTTTTTAAGAACATATGCTTACACAGTAAACAAGTAAAAATAAAAATGAAAACAAGAATCCCGACACCAACCAACTAACTTTAAACCGTTAAAGATCCCAAATAGTCATTCAAAATTAGAAATCATAAGAGAAACCTGAAGATGATTTTTAAATATCTGTCGAATGATACCCATTTTGATATAGCTCGCCGAACTTCTATTTTGTTCGTATTTACACAATGACGTCTCTTGGCCGCTATATTGAATTTTTACTGCTGTCATATCTTGAGTGACACTTCCTGGATTAAGACATTAATTGACGTTCGGTTTATATCGTGTAGCAAAGCAACACACATAAATACATACGAGTACATAAACACCATATCATTCTTTGCGTCGCGCAGCCGGGTAGAAACAATTACCAACGAATTCGGTTCTTGCGAAGAGGGAATTCGGTTTTCTTATTAGGAAACTCAAAACTTTCATTATTATTATTAAAGGGTTAAGAGAAGATAATCACAATGGACCCAACTGGGTCTCTGAGTGGAGATGCGTTATGGCACCGCCTTTCCTAACCTAATCTAACCTAACCTGAAACATTCATTTTAAGAGAAATTAATTATAATTTATACCATAATTCAAATAGAAATCTGTTAATAGTATGATAACTCGTGCTTCATATCGTTGGATGATCATCAGACGATTCTGGACTCAAGTAATTTGATCCTAGGATATAAAAATATCCTGTGGAGCCAGAAAGCGAATGAGTAAGCCTAACCATCCAAAATAAAATTATCACTCTATTGAAATGTAACAAAGTGCCAACAGTGCATAACTTTAAAGGACTGCTAAACATTACAAAAACTCAAAGCAGCCAAATGAAATATACTAAACAATTAAAGTTATTTATTGAAAATTAGCATGTTCAACTAAATTTATTTCAATTCGTGCTTTGATAATTATGTACTCGTTTATAACAAGCAATCAATTTACGAGTAAATATTGCACAATGGGAGTTAATGTTGGGTCTTCCCATTTCCTCTACGAAAAGAAAACATGGCCATGTGTATACTTTTGTAATATAATTCCACAAGGCCTTTGACAATAAATTACGCATTTAATTAATATTTGCATGCACGCGCGTGTGTGCGTATGTGTGTTTGTAGGGCTGAGTAACTGGGTGTTTGAGTGTGTATTTGTTTCAATTTAAATTTTGTAGCATAGTGATGAGTGGGAGTCCTTTTCGACCATGAACAGCAACATATTTTTCGTTCATGTGCGTATATTTATGACTTGGCAGCTGTGGTTGCTTGTATTTGTGTTTGCTGGTGGTGTGTGTGTGTGAGTGCTGTGTGTTAAATGTATTTGTGGTTGAATAAACCTTAAATACAAATACAGTTTGCAGTAAAACACAAATGTATATGTGAAGCCGAGGTTTTGCAAAAAACGTTTCTTGATTATATATGAAAAATTTTTGAACTTTGAGTTACAATAATAAAACGTACTTTCGTCGTATTTCTTAAATAATTTTTTTATGGTTCCATTTTTTTCAGCCATCTATAATGATCTGCGACCTTCGTCGCAAGTTTTCTTACCCAACTTTTTAAAGTTGCCTTTTGGGATCAGTTTTCATTTATATTATAGCCTTCTTTTAATTAGCCAGATTTTGGTTATCCAAAGGAATTGATCATCTCATTAGGGTGATTACTGATAAGGAAGTGCTGTTAGATCAAGCAGATAGTGCGTTAACTACAAATCAACTGACGCTTCATGACGGTGTTCGAGCGCCCGAGTTCAAACCCTGGCCAGACTCAGTCATATCAGCATCATAGATTTTCCTAATACTCCTCAGTGTATATCGTCGGCGAGGTTAGGTTATGTTAGGTAAGTGTAGCAGTCAGAATCCCGGACTCACTTGCACCGTTTTGGTTCATTATGATACCACGGAGACTCTACTTATGCGGAGTCACCAACCAAATATAAAACTATTAATACATTGCAGTTCTACACTGGCGACGTCAGTCTGGAGCTCAAGAGCGCCCATTGTGGTCATTCTCTTTCTTGCAAGTCTAGGACAGTGACACAGAAAATCTTCTACACTTTCATCTTCATCTATATCTTAGTAGCTGCGGCAAAAGTCATTGTGTTCGACCTTTAGCCTTTAGCCTACCTATGAGATAGTGTCCGTTTAGTACTGACACTAGAATTGAGATTTGTTTCCGATATCTTAAAATTAAAGAAGCCTGTTTTTTTCTTATTTATATGAGTCCATAACTGAATGATGATCACGCAATCATTTCTTGTGACCCACTTTCATCTTCTGTCTTGCGCCTAAGTTTGATTTTTCAAGAGAGTAGGGGTAAGCCCACGAATTAAAAAACCAATGAATTAGCTTAAAATAATGCACCTACTTAACACCAGCAGCGCTGCAACGGTGCTAAAAAAATAGCAAAACAAACAATAGCATAGTTTTAAAAATGGAAACATGAATTAAACTCCACTTCTCGCTGTCTAACTGCCACTTCATCATCCGTACTCTCACTGTCAGTTTCCTACTCTCAGTTAACAAAAAGGTACCCTTTATTTGGAGCCAAGGAAGCTGAAAACTTTTTTCGCTTCTCAGTAACCTGCCATCCTAACCTAGGATATTAGTGAAAAAACTGTCTTCCAAGTGTTGAATAAGTAAAAGGAATAATCATTCTGGCAAGCAGAAAGACCATAAAAAGCCCTCGAGATGCATTGGAAGAATTTTCTTTTCTGGTTTATAGTCGTACTACCATGGAAGTCTTCCTTTTCTCAGCCATCCTAACCTAGGAGGTTAATCAAAACACTATCTTCCAAATGTTGAATGGGTAAGATGAATAATCATCTTGGCAACAGTAGCAACCATAAACCAGCCTTCGAGAGGTATCGAAAGAATTTTCTTTTCTCTTCTATAGTCATACTAATATCGAAAATAGTTATGGTAGATGTACTAGAAGAGCATGACATTTACTGTTGTGTCTTTTTTTCTCTTCAGACCTTGAAAATTTATGGTAGGTTGACATAAACTGCTCAACAGGCCGTATCAATATCTGCAGCTCTTCAAGGTGAAGAGTCCCTAGTCGATAGAATAATGTAGGTAGGCGAAGTCTGCAAATGAGATCCGTATGTTCGGGATTAAGGATTGGATTTGAAGGTTAAGTCAATCGGGCTTGATTGGTAAGCAATAAGATGATTTGTGTACTCGTGCTGGGTAAACAGAGCTTTTTATATCTTGTTCTCCGGATAGTAGTTATGTGCGTGAAACTTTCTTGCTAAAATTGTTAGGGGATTTATCGCAAGATAATATTACTTTTTAATTATAGCAACTATCAATTAATAATTGAGAGGAATAATGAAGCTGAGCTTAACTGATTATAACCTATAATTTGTGTATTAGATTTTTTTTTTCAAAAACTGACAATGAAGTCCGTTGGAGCATCGATTCTTAATCGCTTCTAAATGAATAAATATCTTAATATTTGTTAACCTGAAGGCAAGAGAAACCAATTCTTTACAAGTGCTCTGTAAAATATTTTTACTGCTCGATACATAACTCCGGTCTCTTACATCTTAATCGATACTAAAATTGTAGTTTATTATTGATTGCTCTTCTTTTCAATCTAACCTAACTTAACCTTAAGTTGCAGCATTTTGCACTTTAATTCTAAAAATTGAAAGCCACTGTGAGGATGTATGTCTTCTTCCTAATGAACATTAAATCCAACTGCACGTGCCTTAAATTTTATATCAATTTATATCAAAAGCTCTTGGACACATTTCGATCACTTTATTAGTTCGTAGTAAACCTTAAAAGTTGAGGTCAGTTTGCACATCATAATGAAGGCTTAACAACCAATAAATATAAATGTAAATAACCTTTTTCAAAGCTTATAAATAATTATTTCGAAATAATAATGGTAAAGAATTTATTGCAAAAACTACGTTAATTATAACAAAAATATATTATTAAGGGTCTTCCCATAAGAGGTTTCATTTTGATATGCAAAACTTATGTATATATTTAAGCAAAAAAGGAGGTTGTACTATTAATAAAGGAAAGCAATATCAGCCAAAATGGTCTTCACGGTTACTCTTGCAGGACCATATTCATTTCATGAAATTTTCCCTGACCTTAATTTTTTCTGAATTCCATCTATGAGGATTATAATTGTTTGGGGAGTTTTGGCATAGACCTCATATTTTGCATTGCTTCAAAGCTAATAGTCTAAGGAGGTTTTTTAATTTGAAATACCTTCCTATAATTCAACAGTTCTCAAATGGGGGTCGGTATGAAAATTCCAAGGGGTCCGCGAAGAGCTAAACAAATATTGTTATGATTCCTCAAAAGTTAATATTAATAAGATTTAGTAATATGGCTTTTGTATAATAAATGTAAAACGTATATTTCGCATTGCGGTAGGCCGTGCTACTATTAAAATTTCTGAAGGGGTCCCCGAAGAAAGAGCTTGTGAGAACATCTGCTATAATTTAATATTTTAAACAAAGTGATTAAAATCCTCACATACTGTATCTACAACAAATAACTTTACATAAAGTGAAGTTCATTTGTGGTGGTCTCGTGTAGTTTTAAAAACAATCAATATAATTTTTTTTGTTATAACATTTAAATCAATATCAATTTTATTATTTATTGTTTTTGAGTTCTTTTCTTTTTTTTTGTATTTAGTTTAAAATACACATTTTATTGGCTTTAATAACTTCTAAAATAATCCCTCTCTATGGCCAATTATTGTTGTTTGTTGTTCCAACACACATAATTTGTCGATAAGGTTCATTTCAGTTCAAATAAAAGGTCATTGTTAACTGATCCACAAACAGCAAATAGTAATGAAATAAAAGTATAAATAAAAAACGACATTATAATTTAAACAAGTAACAACAAATACTGCAACGACACCAAAGGCAACACTAGCAGCAACAACAACTAGCAACAGAAGCAAAAGCAATATTCATACTCGTATGTATGTTGCAAACAATTATAGTTATTTAAACTACAAAACTGTAAAAGAAAAAAAAAAAGAATATAAAAATTTTACACTATAAAAATCCACTGAAGTGTAAAGTTGTGCTGCTAGAGCTCTGCTATCCCTCGCCCTCTCTCGCGCTCGCCCTTTCCTTTTTCCTTGCACTTTTCCCTCTTTTGCTGCGTTGCACACTGTCGCGAAGGCGGCCAAAAATTAAAAATAGTAGTTTTGAATTTAAACGAACAAATTACTTTGTTGCGTGTGTAATATTCTAATTAAGTAAAATAAAAAAAAATTTTTTTTAAAAAGGGTTTATATTTTAAAGTCAACAGTGTTAGGCCGGTATTCAACTATTTGAAAATATTGTACGGACACATGCAAACTTTAATTTGTTAATTAAAAAAAAATGTTAATATTGCACTACAACTTACAACAAAACATAAGGGGAATATTGTTATAATATGGCTACAATATATTTTTTCTATATTTTGTAACTCATATATAGAAAAAAAAATATATCAAAATATATTTTTCATACTTTCACAATATATTTCCACAAGTAACTAGATTGAAAATTTTTTGTGTTCTTGTCCACCTCTTCCCCCTTACAATTTAATTTTACAATATTTTTTAAGTTATAATTTGTATATTTTAAGTATATTATTTAGTTCCAAGATATTTGTGAAGGACACTAGTCCTTGAAATTTAAATAGCCAAATTATAGTTGTGATTTATATTATATATTGCGTCTAGTTAAACATTTAACTCACTATAAGTGAAGACAATTTGTGTTGATCCGTTTTAATTTTTTTTTCTTGAAAAAGGACATTTTTGAGGTTTGCGTATCCTTTCTCTGAATTGACCTACATTTTTACGAAGCATTAAATATGTTAAAATTAGTGTCTTTACACAATTTCATTGAGTTACAATTATTTTTCTCTTAAATATGTTAAAATTAGTGTCTTTACACAATTTCATTGAGTTACAATTATTTTTCTCTCTGTTATGCAAATTTTTTATTTCAGGATATATGGGAAGGACACGAATCCTTACAAATTAAATGGCCAAATTTTATGTGTGATTATATTTTACCAATTAAAGCATGTGTTCCAAATTTTATTTCTTTACGATAACTCCTTCTATTTTTGGCCGCTCGTTATATGAACTCACGACACTGTGCGTTGTTGCTTGCTTGTTCCTGCATATATTTACATATTTATTACCAATGTATAGAACTGTTCATGTATGCACAATATGATTTTGAAAACTACAGCAGAAAAAAAAACATATAAAAACTGATAGCGAAAGAGTAACATATTCCTATATCGACATTTTATTGACAGTTTTCTTAAGTGTATTGCAATGTGCACAAGCACACACATGCGTTCATATATGCATATGCATCAGTGATCGGCAATGAATCGTTTTTTCGCTATTCATACGGACTCATGAAGTTTTAAATATGTATAAGTGAGTAGACAGCATTTAAACTCAACTACTTTGATTTACGTATACTAAGAATGACATTGATTTATAAGTATATGTTAAAATAAATATGAATGCGACATCAGCATCATACTCATACCACTCTCACACTCATAAATTACCTCAGTTCAGAGCTGGTCACCGAGAGAAACACGAGAGAAATGTAATCGCATATGTGTATTCAAGCCCATTGAGGTTCGGCACTCTGGTGCTACTTTGGGCAGTTCAGCCAGGAAAATAGTTATACTACTCACATTGATTCAGCTCACTCAACTCATGCATATATGTTTGTTTAAAAGTTTAGTCATTAACCAGTTTGCAAGTAGTATATAATAGTAGTAAATAGGGCTTTTTTCAATTCCTGCAAAAAAAAAACAAAAAAAGCAACCGAGAAACATATAACCTCATAATGACCAGTTTAATGTTCGCATTGTGAATCATACTTATTTTGCATTGTCCATAGGCCTTGAGTTAAGGAGAGTCGAAATCAACAACGTCATAAATGTTGCTAAGTATGAGTTCGATGCGCATTTCAAAATTTCGAGTGAATATGATTCATAGATAACATTGCAATAAGTATGAGTGCGCATAAGTGCAAGAAATTATAAGTTATGATTCAACTCTAACACACTTTTTCACTATTCATTGCTGTTCTCTGATATGCATGCATATGAAAAGGTTATATTTAACTTCAAATATATTTAATGCATTAGTACTTTGCAACCAAAAACCATGAGTTTTATGAATTCAAATATAATATTTCAAAGTATCGCCCCCACATCATGTGTGTTAAAGCAGTCTAAATAAGCTATTTGGTGGTAATTTCAGACTTCCCATGGTTCGGTGTTTTTAACACAAAGTAACAGCAGCCAAAGAAAGTCCTGAATTGTAGTAGTTTTGAAAATGTTTGAAGCCTTAAATGCATGCATAATACATTAATCTTTAGCTATGGCGTTGAAATTTTGGGATATACTTTCTGATGTGAGGCTAAATCTGACTGGCCCCTTTTAATTTACCCAAAAAATTTTACTAAAAATAAGCCCTCTGATCTCTTTCCTTCACATATAGATTTCATTTTATACGAATGAACCAACTGAAATTAGTCAATATAAAAATAAATTTTTTCGTGGGAATTTTAATTCGATTTTTTTTACTCTTTATAAAATTCAACGTTTGTATTGTTAGAAAAGTCAAATGGCATGTAACGATTTCGGAACATTAAATAGATCAAGGAAAACTTCAATATGCTATAAAACACTAACCTTTATTTTCAAAGTCGACGCTCTTAACAAATTTTGATACCACATATGCTATTTCAATTAAATTTTTTTAGAAATCTGGGGCCAAATTACGGCATTCGATACGATTTTAAATTAAAAAATATTTCCATATAAACTCTATTGAAATATTTCGTAATTTCGTTTGATAACGAGTGCCATAATTTTCTCCCTGAATTCTGATGATAAAACTGTTTCGCCTTCAAATACAGTCGTTGTTCCGTTCTGCTAGTGCAACTCATGTATTAAGAATTATTTATTTCAAAATACAGTGTAATTAATAGATTAATAAAATGAAACCTTATCATTCATAAAATGAAAAGTGTTCATAAATGTGACGTTAGTTTTAAAATTTTCTAGCAAACTCTTCATTGAATGAAGTATAGTAATGCGAAGCCACACCACCAACACTTAGCAATTCCTCCTAAATGAAGATCAGGTGGCAAACGTTGACACTTTCTGCTACCTGGGCAGTATGATATCGACAACTAGTGGTTCAAAAGATGATGTGTCGAACCGCATAAATAAGGCCAGAGAATCCTTTCATCAGCGCAATTTAATCTGGAACTCACACCATATATCCAGATGAAAGAAAATTAACATATTTAATAACTGTGTTAAATCAGTGGTATTATATGGCAGTGAAAGCTGAAACGCAGACCGGCGCTATTTCAATGCTCTACAAACATTACTTTACCGTTGCCTGCCCAAAATTCTAAACATTTTCTGGGCAAACGTTAGCAGCAATCACCGACTATGGGCTGAGACCATACCTGTTAAGTAATGATTACTAACTTGACTACTTTTTTTTTAAAGGTGAAGTAATGATTAAATTATTATATTCAGTTTCGTACTTAGTAATCGTGATTACGATTACTAATAATGGAAAAGTAATCTGAATTCCTTAAAATTACTAAAAATAATTAAAAAGAATCAAAAGTAATCAAAAAGTTATCCGACTACTTTCAAAGATTACTTTTGATCCTTAATAAATAATCAAATAGAATCAAAAGTAATCCTTAGAAGTAATCGGATTATTTTTTGACTACTTTTGATTCTTCTCTTCTTCTCTTCTGAATAATTCTTCTTTAAGTAATTCAGATTACTTTTCGATTATCGTAATCAATTATTTATCAGTAATTCTTTTAAAGGCAATTATATAATCATTACGATTCCTTTTAAAATGTAATCTAATTGATTACTAATCGTAATCGAAATTTAACAGCTCTGGCTGAGACTGGTCAGTCGCCAATAGACACAGAAATTAACAAACGTAAATGGAGGTGGATCGGAGAAGCGTTGCGCAGACCCCAGGATGACGTTACGAAAAACGCCTTGGAATGGAATCCTTAAGGCAGGCGAAAAAGGGGACGACCTAGTCATACCTGGAGGAGGCAGCTTGAAATTGAAGCGGGCAAAGCAAACAAATTGTGGAACGAAGTCAAGATCATAGCAGCGAACAGGCAGAACTGGAACGAATTCGTCGAGGCCACAGGAACAACAGAAACTAATATATAATATACATATATTTAATTTAATTAACAACATTTTTCATGTATATCATGACAGTATTTCATTACTTTACTCAGACGTAACATAAAATTTTTTGATGATATCGTATCATTGTATTAACAACATAATTCATTGGTGTAATAGCTCCGATTCATTAATTTAATGTAGTCATTGCATTTTATTTATTAGTTATTTAACTTACGTGTGTTTATTGGATACCGGCATCAGAAAAATTTTTTAATGTATATAATTGGCTTCCCTGGCCAAGGTTTGAACTTGGAACTCATGGCGTGCAGCCTCAACAAACTTAAATATTCATTAGATACACAATGAATATGATTTGAAATCAAAGTTGTTGCATAATGATTTTACATTAGTATTTTATTCGGTGTGCAACTCGTAATCAATAATCCATTAATATATGTATTTTATTACTTGTACCTAAAATGGTAAAACGTATTTCTTCGTTATAGTTACGAAAATATTTCATTAAAGTTTCAACGAAACTATAATTTCCATAAATTGCAATTGTTAGTTGATACTTTTATCTTCTTTTATTTCACCTAATGAATTTAAAATATGTTTTTATATGAATTGTTCATGAAAAACATGTATTTAAGTTTTTCATTACCCGAATTAAAATTATTTCGTAACATTAATGATACTACGAAATGTAAAATATTAAGCACTAGAAAGTTTTCATTCCATTAAAGAAATTTGCATCAATATAATATAATGTTTCATTTTATTAATGAAGTTTGTCGTTTTATTAATGAAAAGGGTTCAACGTAATGTTTTCATTTCCGTTACGAATTGGATTTTTTTTCAGTGTATATTTCCATAATATTTGGGTGATAACCCTAATCTCTAAGCGGCACAGCTAATAGACGCACAATATTCTTTATTTTTTTATGTTTAGCATCAGACATTTACTTATCAGCAGACACATTAAAATTATGAACAAATTAGTTATTTATTACAACTAAATTAATTGCTTTCGGGTTGAATATATTGACCTTAAAAATATCATTAATATGCTGTGAAAACAAAAGTTCTTACATTTTATTTTGTTGCCAAATAAGAACAGAACTAATCTTAAAGAACTGTGGGAAATTTTTTTATTTATGTTTTTAGATTTAAATGCATTTTTTAATTAAGAAGAGTATATAATTGGGGAAATCAAATAGTAGTCATAAGGGTCATCATACTCGAATTGTTGTAATGTTTTAAATTATTTTAATAGAATTGTTTTTCTTTTTATTTTTTATTTTTTTCAAAAAATTTTAAAACAATGGCCTTTATGACTACCGTGTGAATTCCGAATATGTATAGTCTACCTTAATTCTGATTTTCCATTACACAGTGCAACATGAAAAAATATAACCATATACGGACACAACTACGTGATAAAAGACCAAAAAAAAAAAATAACCATGTCTCCCAGTTTTGCCTCAAGTGATGCATGCATTTTTTATGGGCTTCCAAAAGATTTGGGGCCTCGGTGTCATTTTTGCATTTTCTCAGACTCATATCTTGCAAATCCTTCAGAATTTTAATTTAGTTGTTGAGGCAAACTTGTAGCTGTTGTCACAGAGAAAAAAAATTATTAACATATAAAACAAACAAAAATTTACCTCCCACATCAAAATTGCAAAAAATTAAAAAAAAAATTAGATATTTGTTACCTTTTTCCCCTGTTCAGGACCATAGGTAGTAAACCGTTCAAAATTGAAAGAAACAATCAACTACAAAAATGTACCTAAGACCTTAATAAACAACTTTCTAGTGCATATGAACTTCCTAGGAATGATTCTTAGCGTCGCACAGTGGGTTGAATCAGCACAAAGCTGCTATTAATTAAGAGAAAGATGGAAAATTGTTTTTTTTTTGGTTTTTTTTTTTGGAAAATGTATGCCTTACTGATTACAAAAATTTATTTTTGAAAACATCGGCATTTTTTTTAATTTTGTTTTTTATAAAAGAAAAAATATGTACATATTTAGGAACTATTTTTATATTTATAAATTATGGACAACAATTACAATCTACATTGTCTCCTTCACTATAGTCATCACTAGGGCTAATTAAAATATGCGAACAAAAATTAAAAATATGCGCCAGGAATAGCACGAAAAAAAATTCAAAATATGCACGGTTATATGCACAAATATGCAAAATATGCAAGAATAAAATCAACAATTTTGTTACTTCAAAGTATTTTTATTCAAAGAGATCTTTATTACAATGAACAATAATGTTTTTTTTTAATTTTCAAAAATAAATGATCTTCTATTGTCACATAAAACAGATGAATACATGGGAAATATGCGTTCAACATCAGTAGATGTAACAGGAGCGTATTTAAATGCGAATGGAGACCGCTCATGTCCATGTTTCGTCCATGCGCTGACATGGATGCACCACCATTTACAATAGAAAGAAAAAAACAGAACAAAATTGGTAAATATCCTATCTCTGTTGCGCTACCGCAAAATACTTTGATATGCCTGAACATGGACATCGCCCGTATTCACCACAACAAAGAAATTCATGAATTTTTCACAGTTGCTCTGCTGGCGTCATGTTCATGTCATGTCCAAGTTGATAGCTCGTGGAGACGTAGGGTAACGAAAGGTATTTTTGAACCGAATATCTGCAAGCAAACAATCATAAACCTCCGGCGGTTATAGTTTCAGTTCGAATTTGTGGTAGAAGTTATAGAAAAGTAAAAAAAAATTAATAACATGCAGACATACATGTGCAAGAAGAGGAAAGAAATATATTATATGTGAACTTCTTTTACACCAGTTTGAGCTATATGAGTCGTTATATATTAATCGCGTTGCCAGAGTGAAAAATAAGCTTTTTTATGCAAGGTAATCCAAAATAAGCATTTTTCTACAAAAACACTAAAATATGCAAAAAAATGCTTTATCTGGCAAAAAGCCAGACAAATTAGCCCTGGTAATAAGAATGATTTTTGAACTAAGAAATATGCGTCTTGCACTTTAAAAATAATTCATTTTGTTGTGACAAAGCTTTTTAATACAAGTACAATGTACAACAAAGTTTCTGAGGCTGATGAATCAGAAGATTTCGAATCTGAAGTTTTTGAAATGATAAACTTTGGTTAAAAAAAACTTTGTACTTGTGTTAATTAAACTATATTAATATGAATGTAAATATAGCTATGGATATAAATGCATTTTATTGGAAACATATGTTATTTTTATCATAACTTTTTAAATAGAATTAATAAAATTAAATTTTTTTCACAAAAGAAAAAATTTGAATAAAAAAAACTCAATTTGGGGATTTTTTGGGGATGACAAATATAAAATTAGGGCTAAGCTCTGGAAAAAAACTGGCAACACTGATCTGGAACCATTTTAATAGAGTTTTTCGAGTGCCTTACTCTAATTTTAGATTTTGTTTTGAGGGATTTCCTTGCAAAGCTTATAGTGTTTGCACTTAAAGTGAGTTTACATAGAAACTCTTCTCAAATCTCTTTTTAATTTTCCTTTTATTCCTTTGCGTAAGATATTTGACGCTTTCTTTATTTAAATATTGTCAGTTTGAAAAGTTTCCGTTTTTTAGAAAAGAAATTTCACAAACTAAAAGAAAAAAATAAAACGAACACATTTAACTTGCAAAAGCTCTCTCACACACCTTAAAAGCAAGTGGATAAATTTGTAATGCAATTTAATAGAAAAGAAATCTAATTTTATCATTATCGCAATGTGTGTTAAGTGCCTGAAGAAGTTATATAGAACATAAAATGGAGAAGAGAACTGTAAAAGTAGGATTCAAAAGAAGTAGAAAAACCAGTCACTTGATGTTTTTGTTTAATGGCTTTCGAATATTTATTTATGTATGTGTAGGATAGTGTCTGTGTGGCAATCAATACTAAAAGGGACGAAATAAATTCTATATAAAAGAGGACATAAAAAATAGGGAAAACCATAAAAAAAATAAAGGTATGTATGTACTAACAAAACTAAAGAATGCAAGATACTTAAGAAATTTTCTTTGAAATCATGACAGGAATAAGCAGTCACAGGGCTAAGAAAAGGAAAAGGAGGAGGAAGAGGAGGAGAAATGCATAAGAAAATGTCTGCATACATTAGGAAAAACAAGATATTTTGTTAACAGTTTACAAATATGCATTTAAACAAAATGCAGAGATAAATACTTATGCAATTTGTAGTTCTTTCTTTCTTTCCACTCTACGGCCTGTCAACATATCCAAAAAGTAAAGAGTAATTTGTATGTCTTAAGAAACGGAAGCAGTAAACTAGTGCATATGCTGAGGTAGCGTATTGCAAAAAGGAAGTTGTCTCGAAAATCTTACAGTCATCATGCCACATTCCCTTGAAGAAATTCATCTTGTAACGGATTCGCTTACAGCATTTTGTTTCTTAGCATAATAATAAAGACTTTTATGTTTCCATACATAAAGAGAATATATATACATTTGATTTTTTTTTTCTTTTCTTATCTTACTGTCATGTTAGAAATTTCACTGAAACGCAAGTATTTAGATGCCGTGCAAAGTTGTGGTTATTGTTCTGGTTTAACTGTTCAAAGTAATGCTGTAAGACAGAAGTGACTCAATCTCACATCACTAAATGTTTTAAAAGTCAATACATGCATGCTGATTTCTCGTTAATGGTTTTTGATTGCCTTCTGCACTATGGGCGTAAAACTGCTTATGTCAGGGCATAGTTTTACAAGATGTAGGATTTTAGATTGCAGATTTAAAATATTCATTACTATTAGCAAAAAAAAAAACAAAGGCTCATTGCTGTCATCGGCTTTTCAAGGCCTTTATAGTCATTATATAGCACTTTTTTTGACTAGGAGGAAAATTAAGTTTTGGAGGCTACTACAAGGTTAGGTTAGGTAAGGTTGAAAAGAGGCACAATCAATATTGACCCAATCTGTTTCGGATCACAGTTATACTTTTATAGCATGTTCTGCGTTCTTAATAAGAGATATTGTGGAGACATCCTTTATAGTCATTATATAGCACCTTTTATTTTTAAATTATGAGGAAAGTTAAGTTTTGAAGACTACTACAAGGTTAAGTTAGGTAAGGTTTAAAAGAGGCACAATCAATATTGACCCAATCTCTTTTGGATTACAGTTATTCCTTTATAGCATGTTTTGTGTTCTTAATAAGAGATATTGGGGAGACATCCTTTATAGTCATTATATAGCACCTTTTATTTTTAAATTATGAGGAAAGTTGAGTTTTTAAGACTACTACAATGCTAGGTTATGTTAGGTTAGGTTAGGTTAGGTTGAAAAGAGGCCCAATCAATATTGACTCAATCTGTCTCGGATTACAATTATACTTTTATAGCATGTTGTGCGTTCTTAATAAGAGATATTGGGGACATATCCAATAAAATCCATAAAAATTCATCAAACTTCATCAGTTTAGGAACCTTATCTCTTCAATATACTTTCCGAGGCTTTACCAGTCTGAATCCCACAGATATTTCCTCTTTGGTATAGTTTCCAGTTGGAAGATTTCTTTTTTAATTTGAAATCTGAATGCTTGACAGCAATACTGTTTGAGAATACCACCATCCTCCTGGCAAGCTCTACATTAGGGTGGGTCACTGATGTATGAGAAAAAATAATAGTTCTCGATTCAATTTCTAATAGCAATATCGTTTTGTCTTACATTAAAACAAATAAAAATTGTTATCTTGAGCCCGCGCCGGAGCTCACAAGAATTAAGTATTTTTAAAGAAGCCTTTTTTAATTTTTTATCAATTATTATTAATTAAAACTGAAAACATTTTTATTTAAACTGAAAAAGTAAAAGTTTGGTTCTTATACAACATAAAACAATAAAATCACGAAACTATTATTTTTTGGTCACAAATCGGGACATCTCTTGACTTGATTAAAGTTTGGTCTGTATTAAACCTTCTCTTGATTTTTTTACCACATACAAGTTATGGATGCTTCTGACACTATTTTCACAGATCGTTCCACCGCCTGAGTGTGACATGGCAGCTTGGCAAAAATTAGATTGTAACAGAATTAAAGCGCGGCCTCTTATACTAAAAATAAATGAATAAAATTTTACAGAAGTCGATACGAGAAAAAATATTTTTAGATCCACCTCGTCAACAACCCGGCAAATATTATTACTTCCCAGAAGCAGTTAAAGAATCACAGCTTCCAAAGATAAACTCATTTATTGCCTTGCCAAATTCATTCACAGAAGTACTCAGATGCAAAATGTAACTGGCTTGCAAATTTTTATTTCGCATATTTTCCACTTTGTTAGAAAACCCGCTTTACATTAGTACATTCAGAAGCATTTTTCGAAGCTTTTGTTACCAAGTAAGCAATACATTGCTTCCCTCAGTTGTATCAGACTTTCTTCGCCGGGAACTCCCATGCGAGCCAGGTGACTTTTTAGCTCTATATGTCCTGTTATTATGCTAACCAAATTCCGAAGTGGTGGCTGCGCGACGCAAAGAAGGGCATTGTGTCAATCAGCCTAATAGGTAGTTCGTATTTTTGTGTGTTCCTTTGCTGTTCCTTTGACTACAAAACCGCAGGTCCTGGGTTCAACCCCGGTAAATAACAACACCACGCATTTATCTGATGTGCATTAGTGTCCCTTTGTATCAGTTGTTGTAGGAAAGTTCAAGTGATGAAGGCATAGTCACTGGTCACTGAAGTATACCGACTTCAGCGATACTAACCCTAATGTAACATCAGAGCGCCCTCTTTCGTTGTGTAGCAGAATCATCGGCGAAGTAAAATAATAAATAAAATGGCAACTAAACACAGCTTCAAAATTTAATGCACCTCATTTCACACCAGATGGCGTTGCAACACTGCATTATCAAAAAGCGTGCAAAGAGCAGAGTTGTAAAATAATGAAGCTTTCCTCTATGTCTTCTATCACTATCCCTTTCCTAAAGAAGGTAACACCTAGTAATAGCAGTAGGCATTCATTGCCTGAGTGTTACTTCTCTTTATATAAAAAAAACGAGTATCATTCGACAGGTACTCGTATTTTAAAATCATCCTTAGGTTTCTCTTATGATTTTTCATTTCGAATGTGCATTTAGTATATTTAGCGGTTTAAGGTTAATTAGTTGTTGTCGGGGTTTTTGATTTCTTTTTAATGTTGACGAGTACTTGTTTAAGCTTAGAATCTCTATCGTCTTTTCACTATTTGGGTTTCCTCATAGAATTTATGTTACTCTTCCTACAGTAGAGTTATACCCATTGTTTCAAGTCATTTTTAAATCCTTGAAAAATTTTGGTGTTTTTGACCTCTTCGTTTCCAGAGCAACCCTGCTATCCTAGAATCTTTATTATCTCCATTTCTCTACAATACCTGTATGAGTTTATCTCATTTTTGGATTACTTCGATAAATTTTCTACTATACGTAAAGATTGGAATAGGTACTTCGTTGTCAATATCCTTTAGATATTTAATGCCTTTCGTTATAGCCGTGATCTCAGTCTGAAAGACAGCTATTGCGTACTTCCTAATTTTATATCGATGATCCTGTATTAACACCATTTAAGTAAAAATTTGGAATGCCTACTCTTACTTGACCTTGTAAAAAAACAATATTTAATAAAAGTATTCTCTGTCTCGTAGGTGTCATAGCACAAAGTCGCTTGTAGCTAAATTTACAGACCCATTGTGCTGTTGTTTATCTTGTTATAATATAAAAGTATTATGGCAACACATGTTTCTATTGATATTTCTTTAAACAAACACATCTTGTTATCACTGTTTTTATTTTAAAAATATGTGTGCATTCCAAATCAAAATACATTAAGAGCGAACAACAACCTGACGCAGCAGAAAATGTGTATTGTATGCAGCATCAATGCTGGGAAAACACAACGACTGTTCCCACTAGCACAACAATTTAAACAGATAAAACCATAACAATTATCCTGTATTCATGAGTATGGCCCAAACATAAAACACATGCAAACATGTGTGACACTAAGCAACTGTTAGAGTGAAGCCAGCCATCCTTGTTTTGTCTAAGTGCATATATATAATGACTTTAGTCTAAGCATTTGCACCATTTGTTTTTCTTATTTTTGAACCCACTGTCAAGAAAATGTCTTGTGACAATTGCAGTCGTAAGCAGTCTTAACGCTTCATCTCTATTTTTAAACTCTACGACTGCCGACTGAGTGTCTGCGTATTGGCTGCTTTGGGTGGCAAACATGTGAATTTTTGTAGCATAAACATTTAACTCATATATCGCTTTGTGTACATATGATTGTGTGTGGTTCCCTTAGAAGTGATTTCTGCTTGCATTTGCTCTATCTACTCTTCCTTTTGACTGCTTGGCTATTGCATACACATGTCAGCCTTTGTCTATCCGGAGGAAAGTTATTTCACTAAACATTCCGTTTTTTTTTGTATTTGTATTAAGTGCTGTAGCCCGCTACCATCTAGTAATGCTTTTGGTACTGCTTTGCTTCGTTGGTTACTTTCTGTTGCTGTTGCTGCATGCAACTAGAGACGACATACTGTTGTGACAGATTTCAAAATGTCTACTTAATTTTATTGTTCCCTTTTCGTCTATTTTAGTTTCTTTTACTATTCTTGTTGGTGCTCACTATTGTCTTTGAAATTTTGCCGAAATCTTTGGAGAAAAAAATAGTAAAAAAGAAAATCTGACTGATGCACTAATAGGAGACAGCAAAAGGAATGCAAGACAACTATGCTCGAAAAAAGTTAGTATTAAGTTGTTAGATGACAGAAAAACATGTCTCAATGTCAAACCAAAAAAAAAGGAATGGAATTATTAAAGCAGTAAATTTTCAAGTGTCATCTTTAAAAGCAGAATGTTTAACTTAATTGCAACCGAGTCACTCATATGCATTGGGTTGCAATTTCACTGAAACTTCAACTTTGGGTAATTACATTGAGTTGAAAGAAAGCATTATGCCGCCGTGCTTACTTAAAGGTATTTACTTGAGAGGAGAGCAATCGGTTTCTGAGTCATGCATTTCAGCTATTTAAACGAACTTAAGTGTACTACAGCCATGTGTCTCTTGGCCTTAAATCCTCTCGAAAAAATGAGTTCCGAGAGGAAGAGCAACGTTACCTCACCATCCAGTCAAATCTATTTGATGTGAGTATATGCAAGTGTGTGTTAGGTTGAATGAATGAATTAATTAATTAAGTCAAACGGGAAGCACAGGACACTGCGACCAAAGTAGATGCTAGAGCACCTCATCTAGATCTACTCTCCTGATGAATCTCAGGATAGCCTGTGGATCTAGAGCTGGCAGTTTCCAATCCTCCAATACGTGCTTGCCTAGTTGGCTATATCTTCTGTGGCATAACGCTTCACGATCCTTCAGAATATGCTCTTCGTAATCGCAGAATCTGCACAGGCTGATACTCTCAATGCCAAGTCTGTTGAAGTGTTTTCTCAGTCTACAATGGCCTGTGGGTATTCTCAGATGGTTTTTACTCAGGAATAAGAAAACTATGAAACGATTTTGGTTGTACGTTCCAATCATTAGCTTTGCATGCCTTAATCCTGGTAGATTGAACCAAAGGTGTTTCCTATTACTCTTTATCTCCGTCGATATATCTTCCCGGATTTTGTCTAATCCGAGTCTACAAAATGCTTCAGGTCCGACCATGGGTATACTAGACCACGGGTGTACTAGACTTCTGGCCATTTTGTCCATGAGCAATGGCCATGAGCTGAGCGCTTTGATGGCAGCCTGGCTATCTGAGCAATGTTAGGTTAGGTTGACAAGAGAAATTATTACGCTCATATTAAAGACATACCACAAGCCACAGAAGGCCTGCTGTGTGCTCCTAAGTGAACTAAATAAATCCCAACTTCATAGAAACTCAGTATTATTACCGTATTTCCTCAACCTGTTCCAGTCAAGACCTCTTAAGATAGGTAAGGTCTAGTAAGATAATGACATAGAAAGTGCTCCATTCCTTCAATATACTCCCTGCATGCCTTGAATTCATTTTCGTCTATGGCTCCAATCCGGTGCAAGTGCCGTCTTAGGTTAGAGTACCCCGTTAAGGTGCCAATCAGCTTTCCTAGTTCGAGTAATATATTTTTTTTTATATATATATTTTTTTATGTGGAAATATTTTGCGTCATCCTGCATCAAATTTGGTTTATAAACACTAGAGCTTCGACAGGATGGCGGAAAATCGTTTCAAGTTTCCTAGTTTGGGCTTGTTTAGTTTCACACGGTTTTTTTCCAGCTAGGGTAGGCGTCAGCCTGTCCAAGTCTTTACCCAAGGTCTGCTTCCTTTGCAAATAACACTAACATGAATATGTTAGTGTTTTAATATTCAGAGAACACAGTATACTTTTTTTTTACAAAACTTAACTTCACTCATGCTACTTTAACTTAAATACGTAGATATATTTGTTTTAAAACTATCTTGCGTTTGCGTGGGACACCTGGATAACTTGCGCTTTTGATTACAAAAGTCCTCAGGAAATTTTGTTGCCTCTTGGAGTCAGCTAAATGAGCATATATGAAATATTCGGGGGAAAAAATACGATTATGAACAAACGAAAGTTTCGGAAGTTCGTATGTTCCACTAAATACGATCTACGAATACACGAGAGATTCGGAAGTTAGTGTAGTCGCCTAAATATGAGCTATATGCCCTGTGCTTGTAACACACGAAAGATGCGGAAGTTCGTATGTTCAATTAAATACGATTACGGATACACAGACAATTCTGGGGCTCATGCAGTGGGCTAAATACGACTTATTTCCACGATGCTGCAAACACTCGAAAGATTCGGGGGTTCGTCTAGTCGGCAAACTACTATGTTAATATCTTCAAAAAAAATATGCATCTAACTGCTCTCGGCAAAGTTGCCGGACGACAGTTCTAGTGGCCTACTCACAACTGCCGCTCGTACAGAGTCGTTACTTGCCCCTCACTTGGATACAAAACTTGCAGTCTTATACAGTTCCACCCAATAACTGAATGAGATTTCAAACGTACATTCAACCTCACTGTTAGCAAACAATGTAAACAAACAACTGTGTTGTACTCTACATTAGTTAACGTTGTATGTACCCATCAGTAGTGTAGTATGTAACTATATGTGTGTAAATGAGCATACACCTTTTTATACTCTTCTTATAAGGAAATAAGCCCTTGTTTTATATTCTTCCGGGTCGGATATAGAACCTTGGTTATATTACATACAGTATCACCCTTCCACCGTTTCCTGTGTGACATTTTCCACCAATTTATAACTTTGTTCACTAACTGGAATGGCTTATCGTTAATAATGATTAAAGTCTGTAACGTGCTGGACCTGTTCACCAGGCAATTTTCATGCTCATTACTGATTGCGCCGCGTGGTGGGCCGTTGCGTATATAAGACGAATTTTATCGTGTAGCTCGCAACTGTTACTCATATTGTTGCAATCCTAAACGGCTCTAGTGCTTACTCCCTCGGCCTTGATTGCCCTAATTGCCGATTTGTCGGTAAAGATGGTGGCATCTGTAGCCCAAATATTCACTTCACACTGAGCGATTTTAAGCAATACCTGACCGCACAAACTTCCGCCTGGAAACTGTTTTATGGTCAACCGAGCGGAAATAAATTTCGGTCACGTGGTCTTTTATAAAGCAACCAAGGGCCGTCCACGGGTATTGACCCAGGCGTCTATTTCCCGTATAAGTTCTCACATTCGGCTATAACGCCAGTCTCACGTACCCGGACGGATATGTCCAATATCTGGAGGTCTACTCTGTAATTCAAAACGAAAGAAAATGCTTTCGAATTAACATGTTTTAAGAATATAAATTCTAAAGTATTTTCTTTTCGTTTCGAAATACACAGTAAACACCTTGGTAATATCCTTCCAGTAACGTCCTGATGTTCTGATGGTGTAGTATGTTGTCTTCTCCGATCCATTCATCCATTACTTGTAGATGTCTTGTATCAAGAGCTGCTTCCTATCTAGTATGAATGTCTACAGGTTGGAGATAGAATATAGTCCCTAATGCCCATATGCGTTTAACCTTCTCCAAAATTTAAGTGTTAAAATTCCTCTACATTGACATAAACTATGCCACCGATACGTGAGTTAAACTTGGTCCCTTTAGAGCCATTGTGTTGCATTGAGGCTGAGTTCCCATCTGGAACCAATGGCATTTCTGCAGAGAGACCAGCATGGTTAGCCAGCCCTTGTAGTGATTTCAGAAAGTTTGAAATTTTTCATCAATTATCTATTAACAAGCAAGACCCCTGTCACTTTAATTTTTTTCACCCAAGACTTAAATTGTCTGATTCGATCTCCCCGTTAAAACGAAACAGCCCTTCCTACTATTGTTTTTACATAACAAAAAATGCATTTCATTTAAAAATTCTACTGTACTCTTCTCTGTTCCCTTATGACCAGTCACAAAACCTCCTCACCCTTGTCCTTTCCACTTCTCTTTATTACGACACTTGCAATAGAGCAAATGATTTAAAATGCAAAGATTTTTTTATTGCTTCAGCTGTGATGCAGCAATAATACATATAGAATGGCAAAAGCATTTGTTGCATATAAATACTAAAGAGGATAAACAAAAAAAATGACAAGGATTCAAAAACTCCAGACCAGTATGAAATGTTGATATGAAAGTAGACAAATAAAAATATTTAAAAAAAATTATAATGTGTTGTTGTGTTGCATTTTAACTTATTTATAAAGTATATGATTTCATTGTATCTGTGCCTTGCTATATCAAGCTTTTTGGCACAAGTGCTATACGAGGAGGCTTACTTAATTATTTATATTTATTATGCACTCAATAGAGAGTACACACACATAGAAAAAAAGACCAATGTAAAATCATTATGCAACAATTTTGATTTTAAGTCATATTAAATTTATAAGAAATCATATGTTGTTGGTGTTTAATTTCTTTGTTCATAACTACAATGCAACATTGTGCTATGTTGTGTCTACTTGTTCTTATTTTGTTGTTGTTTATTTTGATGTTCGTGTTGTGTAAACAGCCGAAAAGCTTCGTATTGCCAGCGATAATTTCCTGCTGATGGCTAACAGGCAGTATACTAGTCTTGTAGTCAGCGGGTCGTAGGTTCGAATCATCCAGACAAGCCAAAGTAGCATTTACAGTTTGTGTTATTTTTATTTTTTTTTTTTTTAATTAACAGATGGGCAACGCGGTTGGGTCTGATCTTAATACCTGAAAAAACTGAGCGTGTGCCTTTTACTAACAGGAAAGTCAAGGAATGGAAACAACAAAATTAAATGGTATATCGCTCTTGCCCGAAACATATACAAAGTATCTGCGAGTTATTTTGGATAGTAAACTGGCCTGGAAACCCAATAAAGAAGATATATGTAGTTAAAAAGGCCACCAATGCTCGATAGGCATGTACAAAGATGTTGGGTGAAACATGTGGCCTTTCGCCTAATCTTACATATTGGACCTACAGAGCGGAAGCTAGACACCAATTCTACTCAACGGAATACTTGCATGATAAAGGGCGACTGAGACAAAGGCATACCTGAAAAAGTTAAAAATATGCTCTAAAAAGCACACATACTGCAGCCTTCGACGTTACATTGAACCCTTAACCAATAAAAGTAACTACAGTGAACGCTTCATGCAAATCCGTTATCCGACTCATAACAACAGGACAGATGTCGTAGAGATAATTTGGTCATGGTAAATTTCTGGAAGACAGGGATTGTAGTTTTGACTACATCACTCCAGCAATGAACTTCTTTGCCAAAGGGAAAGATAAGGGAAAAATGCTATCTGGAAGGTCTTAACTATAGTGGTCATAGTTTCAACTCTTTCACTGATGGCTTAAAGATAGATGGAGGGATGGAAGCTGCGGTTTACTGTCCAGAGCTCGGTATAGAGGAATCTTATAAACTTCCTGATCCCTGCAGCATCTTCCAGGCGGAAATCTATGCAGCCAAAATAGCAGCTGAGTTAGCTTTCACCCCTTAAACCATGAATGCACGTGTGAATATGTATATGGACTGTCAAGCAGCAATTAAGGCAATTTCAGCAGACTGCAACTACTCCTCGCTTGTGTTCATGTGTAGGAATGCCCTAAATATGTTGTGTGCTGGTAGTCAAGTACATACATTTTGGGTCCGGGGACACATGAGAATTGAGGGAAACGAAATGGCCGATACACTGGCCAAAAGAGCTTCTATGATCTCAAATCGACTAGATTCCTTTCATTATCGTAACTAAAAACAACAGTAAGCTTCTAGTAGGGGTATTAACTGGACACTGCTGGAGGGCTTGGTATGTCAAAATATGACGAATTCTTGACGGTACCTGCAGGCAATATAAGGAACCTGGGGTAATTGAGACAATAGAACATCTACAGTGCCACTTTCCGGCTCTAAGCTGCACTAGATATAACTGTCTTGGTGCTCACACTTTTCTTAGGCTTGAACTTGTAGCGAGAGTGGAACTGTGTAGACTGCTAAATCTATGTGGGAGTCATTCGATACAGGCACCACGAAGTAGGCTGCCATACTTACAGGTTTTCTTGTCATTTGCTAGTATCGCTAAGGGTCAATCCCTGTATAAGAGAGGTCTTTGACCACCCAGATGAACCTAGCCTAACCTTACCTAACCTAACTAGAACTTAAATATCAATAAAATTTTATCAATTAAATCTTGTTGAATTAGAATTTAGTTCATGATAGTATTTATTCAACTTACATCTAAAATATATTTAGAGTTGTTGTGGCCTCAAGGGTAAGTGCGTTGACTACCACGAGATGAGATTGAGCTCAAACCTGGGCCGTGAAGAAAACTATACATACAATACACTATTTTCCTGATACCTGTGGCACGTATTATTATTAAATAATTAATAAAACAAAAGAAATGCATTAAAATAAAATCACCTTGTTCCAACCTGAAAGAACTTTGATTCAAAACAATTTGACGTGCTATATCAATACATTTTGATTTAGCAGTACTCAAAATGTAAAATTAACATGAAATATAGTTACTTCAAAAGAGTTAACATGAAACACCTATGAAGAAAAAATTATTGCTGATGAAATGTTAAATTAACCTTGTTTTTGGTAAATTTTAATATGTAATTTTTCTGTGTGGAATTTTACATTAAAAATTAATGTACATCTGCTTGAAACACTTGCTTCTTTTTTTCCTATTCACTGTTGAAGGTTATATAACTTCCTGTAGTTCCTACAAAGAGAATAGGGCCATCACAAATTTATTCCCTTCTGATTTGTCCACAGCAAGTGTTTTTATCTCGCTTCAGCTCTTGTCTTGGTTGTCCGCTTCAATTTCGATTTGGCGGCGCCCAACTGTTTGATGAGATCATAATCCTTTTCTGCGGCTTCCTTGTGGATTCCATTTGATGTCTTGCCTTGTGACATCGTCAACGGCTTTTCGTAGGGTATGCCTTGATTCAGCGCCATTTTCTTTTGCTGATCTCAATATGTACGGGGCTTTGAGAGGTTTAGACCCATAGTCTTTCATTAGTTGTCGTAACTGACAAGGATATTTTTAAAGTTCTAAGCAGGCAGCGATATATGAAACCCTGTAGCGAGTTAACATCCTTCTTCGCTGCATTCCACGATTCACATCCATAGGAAAGAGTTGATTTATGCTCTGCTTAAGATTACAGTTCTTAACTTAAGGTTCAAAGCCTGTTTATGACGATAGACAAGGCGGCCCTCGTATCTGTATTTTAAAATTCAATGCAAGTTGTGATTACAAATGCACAAATATAAGTATATAAATGTAAACTTATATACATATCTCCCATTTGTTTGTTGATTTCTTAGC
This sequence comes from Tachina lurida, assembly GCA_944452675.1. Taxonomy (NCBI): domain Eukaryota; kingdom Metazoa; phylum Arthropoda; class Insecta; order Diptera; family Tachinidae; genus Tachina; species Tachina lurida. The sequence goes on along the minus strand of OX101753.1, from coordinate 32,466,068 downwards.
AATGTCCTGGTGCCAGTAAATGGTGGGAAGACTGGGATTACATAAATACTTTAGAAAAGTTCTTATTAAATTCTTTATATGCAATTTATTTGCAATTTTATACTTCACGTTCTTTTCCCTGCATTATTCTTTTTTACAACCCTCTTTTCTTAATGAATTGCATCATGTTTTCGCCAGCGCATTTTTACTAAATTTGATTCCTTTTCCAATTTCTGCATTCATTCACTGCTGCTGCTGGTGCTGCTGCTACATTTGCTCATACATTTTAAATAGAAAATTAATTTGATTAAATACAAAGAAACAGCAGCGAAGAAAAACAACTTATTTAAGAGTTTCAGAATATTGATACGTTATTTATTAAAATAATGCAAATGTGTTAGTTTAAATTAAAACCAAAGTAATGGATAAAAGTTGTGGGAGAAGGAATTGCCGAGGTAGATTAAGCAATAATTTGCAAATTTTGTTACTTGAAATAGTTTGCTATGAAGGGGGAATATAAATTGTTTGTAGAAATGCAATTTAATACAAATTAGTATGAAATTACAAAACAAGGGTATTGCAACTCTTCAATTCAAAATGAGAAAGTAGAGTTGCTCCTTCAGCTGAGGTTTCATGTTTGTATAAAGGGTTCTGAGGAAAATTTAACAATTAGTTATATTTAACCTTAAAAGAAAGACTTTCAGCTGAAAACGTTAGATAGTAGAAGATCAGCGAACAGTCCTTGGGAAGACATTAAAAGCAGATTACAAAATAAGCATTCAGAAGCGCTCCATTCCAACTTATAAGTTAAGGCCGTTAAAGTCAGGCTAGTGGAGTTATGATATCATTTCCAAGCTCGTACTTCTTGTAAATGTGGAAGAATTCAGGGATCTTGTATGTCTTATAACTCGAAATGTTCAACTTTGACTTCCTGTGGCTTCGCTTGTGTTGTAAGAAGAGCCACATTGCTTCTGAAAGCTTAAAAAGCTACAGACGTGTGGAGTGCGAAACCATCGCAATTCAGTTGCTATTATAATCCATATACTATCGAACCTCGATTATACGCACCTCTTATTAAGGGGCTAGATGCATTACCTGGCATGCTGTCACTTGGTTTCTTGAACTCTATTATCCATGCTTCCACTTTTTATACTTCCGTTAGCCGTGCAAAAAATAAGATTTTATATTTTAATACAAACTAAATTAAAATTAGTTGAAATACGACACTCGTAATTAGGCCCCTTACCTAATTACGAGTGTCGTATTTCAACTACGACTACAATGATTTTGTACTAACCCTGTAGGAAATGGAACTGACACAAGAATAGTCAGGTGACCGGTCCCCAAGTGATAGGGACCAGTCCGAGTTCTAACACTTCCTTTGAAGCGGACCAGTCACTTACATGGGGATGGCCTAGGATGGGGTTAATTGATACTTTGTATGCACCTTGTGTCTTGTCACTGAACTATCCCATAGGGACCTAATCGATGTATAATAATATAAATATAAATTATGATATTTATAAATGTAATTTCGACATTTAATTGTAATAATTAACGCTTATAAATTTTTTTATTGTAACAAATGCAATGACATTTTATTTTTAATCTGAAAATTTTTTGAGATTCGAACCGACAACCTCGTGCGTGACAGGCTGGCACACTACCCACTCGACCACAGATTCACTCATATTTCAAAAGTATAAATACCATTTAAGCTTAGGTTAATATCTAATTTTAGTTACGGGACTGGTTCCAGAGTCACATTGAAGGGAGTAATTAACATTATATTTACACTATTTGACAGGTCCTGTATTCGAGCACATCGAACATGTTCACTGCAGTTTACTACAATACTAGACCGAGACCGAATTAAATTGGCTCAAGATCAAGACGTTACATCACGAAAATGGTCAATATGTCACCATTTGAACGATATTACTTTTTTTTACCATACACTACTACTTAAATTTGATAGCACCCACATTTTCTCCAGTTGTATAACGAGTACTTTTGGATCAATTGTCACCAAATTTTCTGCAGGGAGATTGAAGAAAAAGTTTTGCAATGTTCTTTAGTCTAATACAAAATCGTCGTAGTCGAAGTCGTAATACGACACTCATAATAAGGCCCAAAATTGCATGTTTTATTTATAATAATATGTTCTTTTTTGTGCTTTTATATAATCTCTATTAACCACGTTTCTCTACTATCCATGCTATGCCAGGTTACGTGAAACCCGCATTATCAAGGTTGAACTGTATTTTGAAAATGAGTCGGTTGCATTTATGCTCCCAAAAATTTTCGTTCCCTGTAATTATCATATCATAAGCTGCGATGCAAACTAGACAGATCATTTTCACCAGGAAGACAGGGACATATATATATATATATATATATATATATATATATATGCTACGGAATATAAAAATAAGAAAACACCAAACATTTATTTTAAATATATTATAATTTATATTTATATTATTTTTTTTCAAATTACCAAATTTGAAGACTTGCTATTAAAGTGTTCAAAATATAAGATTATTATTAATTACTTTGTATGGTGGTTTCGCCTTCTCCCAGTCCTATTTTACCAATATTGCGAACTACTGCGCACCTCACTCTCAAAAGAGTCTATATCAAATTTGAATCTATAAGGATGTAAGATTATGACTTTGAGTGGTGATCCTTCCTCCTGTCCTTTAGTATCTTGAATTACTAAAAGCAAGAGTCCATAGCAAATTTGAAGACTCTTGCCGTTATAGCTTTGAAGATATAAGATTATTGTTAATTACTTTATATAGTGGATGCCCCTTCTCCCGGTCCTATTCTGACAATATTTTGAACTACTTCAAGATGTAATATTATTATAAACTACTTTGTTTGGTGGGAGCCCCTTCTCCCAATTCTATTCTAACAATGCGATGCAAAGCCCACTTAGCGATATGAAAACCTATCGAATACACGTAAAAATTTATTAGAAATCTGTCAAGCCGTTTCGAAAAAGTGCAATTACAAACACCGTGACACGACAATTATATATATACGAGAGACTTTTGAATGAAACACAGTTTTTTTGCAAAAAAAAACTTTATTTTTCAACTTTATTATTTATTACTTTGTTCTCCTTTTAACTCAATACACTTAGTTTTTGTATCCCTTCCAAAAAATAGGATTTTTCGGGGTCCTTAAAATAATTTCATCGTTGGAGCTAAATCTCTTTCCACCAAGCCATTTCTTTAGGTTTGGCAATAGGAAGTAGTCACTAGGTGCTAAATCCGGAGAATATGGCGGATAGGTTACCAATTCGTAGCCCAATTCATAGAGTTTTGCCATTGAGACTGCACACGTGTGCACTGTTGCATTATCTTGATGAAAAATAACTTTTTTCTTGCTCATATGGGGTCGTTTTCTTTTTAAATCCTCATTAAATCGGTCTAATAATTTTGAGTGTTGCCATCACCTTATTGGCCGACAAACTCACCTTGCCTTCTTCGGAGCCGGTTCACCCGGAGAAACCCATTTTTTAGACTGCTGCGCAAAGTAAATGACGCCCCTTGCTCAAAATTTGACATTAGTCTATTAACAAGTTGTACTTGATGGGAACAGTGCTGCATTTCATATAACTATGAGGGAAGTTTGAAAAGTCACGGACTTATTTATCCACCCTCGTACACATATATGTCAAATCCTTGACTTCCTATGAGTATCATAGGGCCTCTTAAGATTTCAGTAATCAGTGAATTAATTGAGCTTCTGCATACAATCCTGAAACTGGGGCTGACAGCATGGCCTCCAGGAGAGCTGGCTTATCACGATTGTACAGCTAGCCGCTTGTGACAAGATCCAACGGCCGATTTACGTTGTCTCTAATATGAAGAATAATCGCTGGCAGTAGGTGAATGATATTGGTTCTTTTTAGGCGCCAATCATTTGCCTTGACATGTTATATCGCCTTTCAAATTTATATTTACACACAGAAACTAAAGTTTAAATACAAACCCCAAATCGGTAGTTTCAAGAAAACTAAAGCTTTTCTGAAAAGTTTTACAATGCAGTTTTATTTACCTTCATTGTTAAGTAATGAATAATATAATATTTTAGTACTTTGTTAACCCATCCGGTCCCTTTACGACACTTTGTGAACAATTTGGCATTGACAGAGTCAAATTTGGCGTTCCATAAGCTTTTATGAGTTTCTTTGCCAGTAATTTTCTTCATTGTTGCAGGAATTTTTAGCTTGAAGGTTAATTTTTAATTTAATTTTTTTTTAAATCCGGTCTCCAATGTTTCAGTAAAAAGTCCGGTGCTACCTTAAAAAACTTAGGATACAAACACAGACCACAAAAATAGATTCTAAGTTTAAAAAGTCCAACACTTCGGAATTTGGTTAGCATTATAACAAGACATAAAAATCACTTGATTCGCTTGAGTGTAGTTGACGATACAACATTTAGAGAGAGCTTGCCCGGAAGAACACTACTTACATCAGTGTCCAGCCTTCAGTCAAATTAGTAGACAAATCTTCCACCTGGGAAATGTATCAGACAGGGAATATCTTAGGGATTGAGACTGAAAAAACTTAAGAAAGTAAAAGTGAGCAAATTTAAGGTTAAGAATAAAATTGGCTTAAAAACACACTTTCTTTTTTGACAAATTCAGTTTTATTAATATCAATATACAGTAGAAATATGTGAATTAATAATGGAATATGAAGTCACCTCTACCACGTCGGCAGACGTCCGCTCTTTTCACAAAACTGTTAACAACATTTTTCAACAAAATTTTCACTTATTTCGTCAATCCAGTGCCAAATATTATCTTTCAGAACGTCAGTTGCTTATGGTTTGTTCACATAAACCTTGCCTTCCAAATGATTCCAGAGAAAATAGTCCAGCGGTGTCAAATCACAAGCCCGAGGCGGCCAATTGACATTGCCAAATTGAAAAATTATGTGACCGGGATATTTCTCATGCAATAACTCAATTGTTTGGCCGGCTGTGTGGCTTGTGGCGCTGTCTTGCTGAAACCAAAGATCACTGATGTCAACATTAGCCAATTGGGGACAAAAGAAATTGGTTATCATGGTTTGGTAGCGCAGAAAATTCACGGTGACGGCGTTTTGTTGCTCATTTAAAAAAAATACGGACCGATGATGCCGCCTGACCAGAAACCTCACTATACGGCCACTTTCTTTGGATGCAATGGCTTTTCGAGTACTGTTTGTAGATTTTGCGAGCCCTATATGCGACAATTTTGTTTGTTAACATAAGCGCCTAATGGAAAATGGTTCTAAAGCTATGTACAGACGACGGTTGTCAGATCTTACAATATTGCCAGTAAAATCTGCTCAAAATTTCTTACAACCGTGTGAACTGGCAATTTTTGTCATTGTCATTGTCAGTCCATTGCAAGACTAGCAGCTGACAACAAATTGTCAGACATCTTACAATCGTGTGAAAACATTGTAAAATTATTGCCAGCTATTTGTCAGACATTTTAATATTGTCAGATGCGCGAAGTTCGTGCATCTGACAATGGCGTCATTGTAAGAGAATTATTTCTATGGGCAACACTGTACACGCTTGATTTTAAAGAAAATATATTTAATAAAATATATGCAGCCAAAATCATTGCAGTTGCTTCTTTATGGTCCATAATAATTAATATTTTCACTTTTTACATTTAACACCACCACAAACGATTGATATTTAACAATTTCTAACAAGCGCTTTGAGTCTGGCAACGCATAATAATGTCTGGCAATTTTTGCATATGACAACCGTGTGAACTTACAATTTTTTTGCTGACGATTTTGTCAGCTGATTTTATTGTCATACAATCATCTAGCAATAAATTGTAAGATTTCCTGACAAATTTGATACAACCGTGTGAACTGTCAATCTGCCATACACTTGCAATTTTTGATTGTCAGTACAATGTCAGCACATTGCCAGATCTAACAATATTGTAAGATCTGACAACCGTGTGTACATAGCTTTAAGCTATGTTTTTCAAACAGCCAATTTTTCACAATTAAAATTCTTTGTTCAATAGTGTAGCGTTTCATGGTTAATCTTTCCCAACCGTTTACTTAATAAATGTCAAAGGATGAAAGCTCAAATTTTGACATTTCATCATTTGACGGCCAATTTACTTTCTAACCTCAAATTTGCCCACTCTTTATATGGAGGAAACTAGGTTCTTAAGCTGACTAAGTTGAATAAGTTTTTATGCTACTTTCCACTCAAACATCTGTCTTATCAGCTCACAATATGCTTATAAAAGCCCTCCTTTCAACTTAACCCCAACCTATCGCAATAAGAAATGTATATTGAAGGGTATCTTGGAAGATACAAATCCCAAAAGGAGATTATTATCGAACCTTAAGATTGAGCTTTAGTCTGCATATAACACAGAAAGGAACCTCACTAAGCCGCCTAATGAATAGTTACATATGTGGTCTTGTCATTTCATCTGGTAGCTGGAGTGTGTTTAAGTAGAAGAGAGAAAACGTAACAAATACTTTCCATATTGTCTAATATATTTTTAATGTTGTTATAAGAGGTCACTTATTGCCAATAGCTTTTTGCTAGAAAAAACGAAACCTTCAACGAAATTGGTACCTTCTCTAAAGAGCATTAAAAGCAGTTCCAATAGTTTTAAATAGAAACTAGGGATGTACAATGGTTTTGTGCCTTTAAGAGCAATTTGCATAAGAATAGTTTGATTTTAATGGAAAAAAAAACACTCCAATTGGCTAAGAGACAATGGCGTAGGCATATTTAACTCCTTCAACTTAAATATTTTGCTCCTTTCTAGACACTCCGCTACTGCTTTCCCTTATTTTTCCCCAATAAGAACCACAAACGATTCCCATATGCATTTTCATTTTAAACTCTGTAGAGAGACTCGAGTGTTTTGGAAATGCAATTGCATATGTTATCCAGACTAAATGCAAAATTTCCTTAAAAATAATATCTTCCTTTCTCTCTGCTTCTGTGGTAGCGGGGTATAAAAAAAGTTTAATATTAAAACAAGAGGAATGTTTAAATATTTTATACTCGTTTGTAAATCCTCAATTAAAGATTTTACAAGGCATAATATAAACATGTCAAAATACCACAAAAACCAGAAAACATTAACCATACAGGCAAAAACCTAAAACATGCCATAGAAGACAATAATTACACATAAGATAAGAGGATGTGTAAGTTATCAGGAGTGTTCAGAATTACAGACACACACAACTTTAATTAACAGAAATAAGGATGTCCCTGCGAATGTCTTGAGACAGAATAATTAGTTGTTTATGGGGACTTGAATATGGCTGCGAAATATCCACAAGAAGATCTATTATCAACAGGCAAGGACAGATAAAATTAAAGGGAACTGACCAACAACATATAAGTATTGAATTGTATAATCACGAATATTGGGAATCGAATATACAAACCAAGAAGGAGAAGAAGAAGAAAAAGAAGGAGAAGAAGAAGGATTCCCGTTATATCTACCCACAGATATCCATTAGTGTGCATATATCTATGGTGTAAGGCAAACTCGTAGGTGAAAACCTTAGGTAAATTGATTGAAATAAGTTGATTAAGGTGAGTGAGGAGAACAAATTCTAGGAGCGATATTTTTGGAAGAGCGCACTTTGTCATGATGAATTGGCCTGACCACATCTGTAACGCTTTCAGTCCATTAAAACTTCGTATAATTTTGCCAATTCCTTGTTCAGTAGATCGATTATGACGACCATAATCACCACATCATATTCGAAAAGTGACCACAACTTTTGTCTTAAATTTTAAAAATTTTTACTTGTTCTTAAGTAGTTAAACGATCCATATGCACAAAATAGATGAAACATCAGATGAGGCTGGAGTTGGGTGAAGGATACCTGAAGATCCTGGGTTCGGGCCCGGTCACCGACAAAGGCATTCAATAACAGCACTACGCATTTTTCTGATGTGTATTAGCGTCCTTTTGTGTCAGTTTTTGTAGGAAAGTTCAAGTGATAAAGGCATAGTCACTGATCACTGAACTACACTGTTAATGCGCCCTCCTACTTTGGTAGCAGAATCATCGGCGAAGTAACATAACCAATGATGAAGCACGTTGACTACAGTCATTAAAAATAACAACACCACACATTTTTCTGATGTGCATTAGTGTCCTTTGTATCAGTTCTTGTGGGAAAAGTTCTAGTGAGGCATAAGTCATAAGGCACTGGTCATTAAAAACTATACCGACTTCATCAGATACTAATCGTAATGTAACATCAGAGCGTCCTCCTTCGTTGTGTAGCAGAATCATCGGCGAAGTAAAATAACCACTATCATTTCCCTATCACCTCTCTCACCATCTTCTCTTCAATTAACAGGTAGCACAAAGGGATCATTGTATTGGACCCAAGTGAGCTGGACTCTAAAACTTCACCCTTCCTTAACCAATAAAGGACTACTAAGCACAACAATGTCAATTTCATTGACAGATAGAGGCGCTGCAACACTGTCTTATTAAAAACGTTCAAAAAGCAGAGTTGTAAGGTAATGAAGCGTCTGACTAAAGAGCATAAAAAGCGCATTTGTATGTTGCAGAATAAGGAACATAATAAGGATGTCTTACCGATTAAATTGGGAAAAGTAACAGATTTACAGCTGATTCTGATACTCAGTAATGCTAAGATTTATTTTATTTTCAATGCTACAAATGAAGCATAAGAAGCTTGTAATATATAAAATGCGCAACATGCGCTGTTTCCGAATCATCAGTTAACTTAAATTTTAGAAATTATTGTCCAACCCTAATCATTCTTTGACTTGAATTTCTTAAGTGAATACCCCCACTATATTTTTGTGCATACTATTTGCTTTTAAATATTTCCATATTTGCTTCATCGCTTGTTTGTTTATGTATTTTCCACATGCATACGTTTAACGTTTTAATTATTTATCCAGGCCTGCAGTACATATCAAGCTTAGCATATATGCACAGCAACTACATGACACTCACAGTCTTTCCCAGACACAGAGTGAAACCTACCGTCAGCCCATATTCAATTCATTCATTCCTTCATTCATTCATGCAGTCATTTAGTCTTCATTAAAGCGCTCGAAATCGAGAGAATTATAAATAGACAAGTATGAGATCTAAAGAACCTTTTTTTTTTCATTCACATTGAAACCTAACAATAACGATAATGAACAATCGTTCACACATATGTACGTAAGTGTAATGTATATTTGCGGTTTTAAAAAGCTGTTTGTAAGATTTGAGATTTGCATTATTGTTACTTAGGGAATAAGGAAGAGACCAAACGTTAGGAAGGCAGACAGAGTGATTTCCTTTTTGATTGTGATTATTAAACGTCGCTAATAGTATTATTTTCAAAATAATGATACTCGTATTATGATTACAAGAAGGTAAGCACTTAAAACAGTAAAAATTTACTCCCTTATGCAAAAACGATTGTTAAACTTAAAGTTGTTTTAACAAACGAATTTTGTATGGCAAAACCGGTTTTAAAGCATGCTTTAACTTTAACAATCGTTTTTGCATAAGGGCATTAACCTTCATGTCATCCCCCCTTCCAGTCTTTTTGCTTGAATTTTCAGGAAGGTATAAGCTCATATCCACTGATATTGATTCCCTAAAAAACCTATTACTAGATTTTCCTTGGTTCAGTGTCAACCAATCTGGTCACTATTTGATCGAAGTGCAGATGATTTGGTTATATTCCATGAATTTTATTCACTTAATTACACTTCACAGGAAACCAAAAGAAAATCATTCTTCCAAAACAGCTGTGGGGCGACACAGCTGAGACAACACTCTCTTGTTACTTCAACCAGTTCATTCCTGGGTGTTGATCGTGGATAAACAACAACTCCACGATTTCCAAAGTATTTTCGACAATATGTACGTTGACTCAATACAATGAAATGCGTTACTATTTCGGGGATTTGTTTCAGGACGATATAAGACGATATATGGAAAGAAAATAAAAACAATGTGTTTTTATATTAATCGATCGACATATGTGATCCATTCAATAATTCCATACTGAGAACCCCCATACATTTACCTCTTTCTGATAACAAAACTTCTTTACTTACGAAAGCAACCTAAAAAATAACGCACCATCCAACAACTCTGGCCTAGGAAGAAGTCCACTAATAAACTATAATTTGGAAAGAACTGTGGTCTTCTTTTTAACCTCTCAGAGTAACAAAGAAAACTGAAGATGGGAGTAGGTTGGGAAGGGTATAACCACTCCACTCGTATAACTAGTTGGCTCCATTGTGATGAATAACAAACGCCACAGCAGTCAGTATCATCATGGCAAACCTCATCTTAACATTTTGTTTAAAATGTTGGTCAGGCCTTGCAAGATATAATATTCCAACAGAGATCAACATAACTTCGTGTTGCTGTTTAAATCTCGACTGAGTTAAACAAAATTGCACTAATTGCTATTTTTCTTTGGAGGTTACCCAGATTAGGTTAGGTTAGGTTAGCAGTCTGCTGGTAAAGAAGGGTGAAATTTGGAGTGCAGCCCACTTGCGTCCAATATAACGATCTGTTTGTGATATCTATTAGTTGAAGAGAAGATAGTGAGAGAGGCTGATAGGAAAGGGATATTGATAGAGAAGACAAGTTAGGTTAGGTTAGGTTAGCAGTCTGTTGGTAAAGAAGGGTGAAATTTAGAGTCCAGCTCACTTGGGTCCAATATAACGATCCCTTTGTGCTATCTATTAGTTGAGAGAGGCTTAGTAGCCACTTTATTGGTTATTTTACTTCGCCGATGATTCTGCTACACAACGCAGGAGGGCGCTCTGATGTTACATTAGGATTGGTGTCTGATGAAGTCGGTGTAGATTAGTGACCAGTGCCTTATGCCTGCATCACTAGAATTTTCCCACAACAACTGATACAAAGGACACTAATGCACATCAGAAAAATGCGTGGTGTTGTTAGTTTTTTTTTAAACTGTCGGACCGGACTCGCACCCAGGTTTTGTAGTCAGCGTGCTACCAAGTAATATATAAAAGTTTCTTCTATTTTACTTGTAGCAATTTTAGTATACATATATATGTAGCTTCGGTGCAGCATTATTTGTGGTCCTTCGAAATGGAAAATCAGGTTAGCTTGGTGAAAATAGGAAAAGAGTGCTCAGATCACTTGGGTGCAATAATGAGGGTCTCATTGTGCTGCTTTCATCTAAAAAAGACAAACAGGAATTTCGCAGGTGCTGAAGTAATCTTAGATAAAAGGTGAGTGAGCAAAGGTGAAAACTTTTATAGAAGTAAGAGAAGTAGAGTGATATGCAAGGTAGTATCAAATTCCATAAATTTAGAGTCAGACATAGAATCAACCGCTGCTCCTAAGAAAGAAGTGCAAATTTCTTATATCCATAGTTCATTGTTGCAGAGAGCATCCGGTACTTCGGAGACCAAAAAGCGAAGGTTGTGGTTCTCTAGCTCAAGAGGATTTATCATCATCTCTTCCTCTTCATTTAGAAAACGCAAACAATATTAGTGGTTAGTGGGACCCGGCCTGTTGAGATGAATATCGAAAGCGCAATGTTCTCTTAGCTCTACTTGTATTGATGCGGCAAATTATGGCATTCGATATCAATCTAAAATTTAAAATATTTCCATATAAATTCCATGAAATTTCAATCTATACCTAATGATGTAATTCGACGCCAGGTTATCTTTAATTTTTAACTTCCAGCTATAGCAATTGATTGATTTTATCAACAAATAGGACGCAAATTTTGCCACAGAAGATGTTGGCTCACTATGATGCCGTAAGGTTTCACCACCTTGATTCGGTTTGGTAGCTTTGGAAAATAAGATTTTCAAATTCAAACAAATTCTGAAATCAAATTCCAACCCTTAACCTCGAAAAGACACAATGTGCCTAAAATCGGGGAGATATCGTTTTCTTTTTTTTTTCTAATAACTTCAAAAGCCTTCGACAAATAGATTATTAAAATAAAACCTGAGTTTTATAGACTTAAAAGGTTTATCGTATGCTGCAAACTTGACTTAGCCTGAAGTTCAGGGATGACCTGCAAAGTCGACGGATTCAGATATTTCTTTATTTCGAAACTAATCAGTATAAATTAAACATATCCAGCAAAAAATTACACATTACCATCAGAACTACTTGCCATATAATGACTTACTTTCCTGATTACCACTCTCCTCTTCTGTTATTTATTTTATTAACCCCCGACCAAAAAAAAAAGGGGTGTTATAAGTTTGTAGTGTGTGTCTGTCTATCTGTGTGTCTGACCGTGTCCACGTACAGGCCAAACGGCTGGACCGATTTTGATTTAGTTTTTAGATATCACATCTTTTCTAGCAATATCGGGGGTTTTTAAAATTTTTAATTTTTGTTATTGTAAATATATTTAGCCAATAAAATGAGGTACTCCTCCCCATTTACGATTAAATCACAACCAATGCATGGTACTCGAACGGCCTCATCTATAAGTAATACAGTCACAAGGCATACAGAAGTATCACGAGACGGAAGATAAGGGAATTTTTCTGTTTGTCTCGTTGTCGGCGTTTTTGTTTTGATTCTTCGTTCTGGTGCAATAAAATTACATCGCTTTTATTAGCTGTGTTAATTGGTAAGTAGTAATACACTACAGTATCAAATACACTATACGTTTCTCATTTTTCCACAAACTTAAAAAAACCTAATTGCAGCTTTTTTTTGTCACACCTGTCACTTTCTTCACTTCTGTGTATTCTGTGATCCAGTATAGGCGCCCGAAATCTTACTGTTTCCAAATTTAAAAAAGTTTTTCTTCTAACAACTTTAAGACTTCGTCAGATAGACTTTTAGATATTACCTGACTAGACTTCTAGACTCAAAAGGTTTATCGGATCCTGCAAATTTGACTTAGCTTGCAGTTTCAGGAATGACCTGCAAAATCAACGAATTCCGATATTATTTTTATTTCGAGACTAATACGTATAAATTAAACAAATAAACTATTAATTTTATTGTAAATATTTTATAAATAAAACACATATATAATTTAATTAATTTAATTTTATTAGTTTACAAGCTCACATACAGTCAACTTTATTAAACTTTGCAAAATTTTCATACATCAGTTTTTCAATTAGAGACGACATAATGACATCAATATTAAAAGGCAGAAATTTATGATTCATAAAACTATAGGGGAAAAAAAGTAAATAGCAAATAAAATTGTTATGCCTGAAAACCATAAATTAAATAAATTGAATTACAAAATATGTTTATGTTTGTAAATGCGTTTTTGACAAACATAGAAATAGTTAGGGCATGTAATAAAATTAAATTCATTGAAAATATTTTAAAAATATAGAGAGAATGGAAAGAATGACCTTAAAGCAATTAAATTATCATATTGAATTTAGTTCAGTATCTTAAAATGTCAAACGTTTCAAATTTCTGCAGTACTTATGCTATAAACGTAATAAATTGTTTTTTTAAGAGATGAGACCTGAAGTTGGATGCAAGTTTAAATGTAGAAGATGCTTGTGGCTGCATTGTGTGTTTAATTGTGGTTACAATAGAGGAATCTTCAGTAAACGCAAATGTGAAACCTAAACATTGTTCAGTCGAAGTTTTCCTTTATTAAAGTGTTAAAGCAAATTAAAAAGAGCGCCCACCACCACGCCCACCTCAAATTGGCGGAAAATTCTAATAGTGCGTGAATATTTTTTATACTCTTCCTTCGAAGAGTAGGAGTTGCAGTTCGTACAAAAGTTGTTGGTAATTTCTATGTAAACATTTATTTATAAATAATGTTTTTATTGAAATTACTCCCACAATAGGTTGTGAATTGAGCAAATATTTTCCAATGACTCATGCTTTTAAAACTAACTGAAAACTCTTCACCATCAGGTAAACTTATTCCGCAAGCATAGATAACATTAATCACTGTGAAAATAATAAAAAAAAAACATTAATAAAAATTTTACAACGGAAGCAAATTTATTCAAAAAAATAATTAAATAAATCTATCGATTTTATTACTCTTAATAAAACATTATGTGCAAATAATATATTTTCTTTGCACACAGAAAAAAAATATATGTATATGACATTAAATATGTTTTTATGCTATATTTTATTTAAATTTACTTTTTTTAATAATGCATCAAAAAAAAAAAATAAATAAAAATAATAAATTCCATAATTGCACATAATAAGCATACTTTATTATTTAATTTCTATCACAATATGATAATAAAATCCTAAATTAAAAAGCGTTTTACAGAAACATGCATACAATATTTTTCCACTATTTGATTTTAAGTTATAAAATCTGCCAAAGAAAATATGTTTATATAATAAAACTTATAATCACTTGAACATTTTTTAATTAAATAATTAAGCAAACGACTGCATATAATTAATCAAATGATTGTGTTTAATAAAAACGAATTTAATGAAAAGTAGCTAAAATTAATAAAATAATAAATTATTAATGACAGCTTTAAGAACATATGTACATATAAAGGGTGGTTAAATTTTAAGGGCCGATGTCGGGCCTGGGCATATATTGAGTTGCGATAATATGATTTATATTATACATAATTTGTTTTTCACATTAGTGATTAATGACAGTGTGTTGAATACAAATTTACCTACGTTTTGTTGTAGACGTGAACATTTTGCTTTACTTTGCACTTACAAATTATGTAAAATTTAACCACCCTTTATAAAAACCAAACTGTACAATATTTAACAGAAGTATTTAAATGGTGTTAAAGTGTGTGTAAGATATCTCAATAACTCATTAAAAAATTTTATTTGCTCTAGAAGCTGCTGCATACATGTCGCACACTAAATCACAAACAGCCAAAAATCAAAATTATCAAAATGGTTTTGATTTTCATAAACCAGTTCACTGATGAAATCTCTAACGACCGCAAAAATCTCTTTTGCAATAATATTTTCTTGAACTATGTAAAATAGCCGGTTTTTATGTTACATACTTGCGTCAGTTGTACACTATCAACAGTTTTTTGCCATTCCTGAAGATGTTGTATTTTTTTTAGTTGTGACTGTTTCCGATTTAGATGCTCAATAATAACAACAATCACAATTATAACTGTTCTTATTATAACGACAATAATCACAATAACAATAACTAAATTCACAATAATCACAATAACACAACTGTATTTATTATTATAACGACAATAATCACAATAACAATATAACAATAACTAAATTCACAATAAACACAATAATAATAATAATAATCACAATAACACTGTTCTGCAAAAAAATAAAAAATTTCTGTAGCCAGAACTTCATTATCTGATTTTAATGGACTTTAGAGTGTGTTGAACCCAAATATGTTAACATATTGATTCCATCACGACTAGGTTTTGAGATTTTCTTATTTAAATAAGTTACTGATACGAGGGCTACTATTTATATTTCGGTAATAGCAAATAATAAAAAAAAATTTTTAAGGAAAATAGCTTTATTGTTTTTCGAAATATTCCACTTGATGATCAATACAATTTTGCATTCGTGCAAACCATTTGTCATAGCAGCTCTTCCATTCCTCTTGAGACATCTCCAAAATATGATTTTTGAACGCTTCAACTGCTTCTTCGGTGCTCGTAAATACTTGGCCATGCAGTTTACCTTTGATATTCTGGAACAAGAAGAAGTCATGGGGTGCCAAGTCAGGACTGTACGGAGGATGAGTCATCAATTCGATGTTTTGACTGGTCAAAAATTCACTTATTTGACGAGATGTGTGAGAGCTCGCATTTGTCATGATGAAGAATTATTGGTCTTTGAGGGTTATATTTACGAATTTCTCCAAAGACTTTCGACAAGCAAATGGCTGTGTGTCACTGAGAATTAACAGTTCTACGTTGCTCCAGCAGAACAGTGGCCACATGACCCATTCGGTCTTTTGAAGCACCATGCTTGAACTTTTTTTTGAGTGTTCTTTTGAGCGTTTGATAAATTATGGGGTATCCAATGACAAAAATTATTTGTACAACTAAGTGTTTATGCCAAATGGAATGTATTGAAGTGAAACTAATGTGCAAGAATGCCTCTAGCTCACAATATGTCACATAACAATCTTGCATTATCAGTTCACGCACTGCATCGATGTTTTGTGGCACAACAACCCATTTTGAACGACCTTCACGGAAGTTGTCGGCGACGGAACTAAGAACACGATTAATCACTATATCAGCGATATACTGTTTTTGATGGTGCTTTACCGCCATACAAAGAACTGAGTTCATCGACACATTCTTGTTGAGATAATGCACGTCCATATGTATTAGTGTCTATGGTAATGCATATCACAGCGCCCTCCTTCGTCAATATCTGTACCACTGAATATATATAGCTTAAAGCAATGCGCCTACTCAACACTAGGGGCGCTGCAAAAATGATCAAAAAACATAATAACAGAGTTGTAAAACGAGTTAGGCGTTAAAATTTAATTGCAGAATGAATTACCATATCGTTCTTTATGTTACGTAAAAATATTTTTTATCTTCATCTCTGGAGATTTCTGTAAAACAAGTTTTCTTGTGCTACATATCTCTTGTAGTAAGGACTTGATATATTCCTTATATATTCCTTGTTTATCGGAAAGTCTACTTCCAGACATATATTGCTGAAAGAAATAGTGCTAAAAACGACTGAATTGCTCTACAGATTTCTCTCTACAAACATGCAAACTTTCCCACATAAAAAAAAATACTTATGACAATAGTGCAAATAGATCTCAAGCAGTTTATATTTTCTATTTTTCTCAATTTTTTTATTTATTTTTTTTTTTTGGAAAATCTGCTTATTTCACAAAGCTAAAAGCTGCTGTTGAATAAATCCCACAATCATTTCTTTTTTCGTTAAGAAACCTTAAACTCCTTTCCACATTTTCATGTTATTATTACGAAAAAAATCCTATTTGTCATCATTTCTTCCTAGAATTAAACAACAAGAAACACAAAAAGGAATACAACTTAAATCAAAATAAAAAGTACTTTATATGCAGAACCACGGATTCCATTTTTCTATATACACTTGTCGCCGCAACTCATTGTTTTTTTTACTTCGATTCTTCTGTTTTATTTCCTTATTCCTGTTGCCAGACATCAAAACACCAAAAAGACAAGTAGAGGATTTAAAATTCATAGTTTTTTCCATTCTCTTTCGTTTTGTATTTTTTTTTTTTTTTTGTTTGTTTTGAAATAAATAAACAAAAATATGTATGTACGTATATGCGGCTGAATTTATAGTTCGCCTCCAACGCTTGACTTGAAGGCTGCTAACAAAACAAATACCAATGAAGTTATGCTTAAGAAACAATCAAAATTTAAGAAAAATATAAAAGCTGGTATAACATATTTAAAAAAAATTTTATTCAGATACAAAGTTGTAATGATTTTATGTTAGAAAAGAAAATTCAAACTGCAAAGACAGTTTCTATTTAACTGCAAATGCAGTTAAGTTCATTTAACACATGAATGCTTGTGTGTGTGTGTGCGTGTGTGTGTGTATTTGAATAGCAGAGACAGCAACCATATTTTGTAATACATCGCATTATGGAGTATGAAGTCCTTTTTCATACAATTTCTTTAATATTTGATATTGCAGGCGTAAATAGAACCCAAATTTGCTGCCTGTTTCACGATGTCGACAATAAATTTTCGTTCGCTTATTTATATTGAAAACAAAAACAAATTTTCTTATTTTTTTTTCAATATAAATAAGCGAACGAAAATTTCTTGTCGACATCGTGAAACAGGCAGTTAATGTCTATGAATTTCACATATAATATTCGTATTCGTATTCGCGAATATCGTTCCAAATATTCGTATTCGTATTCGCGAATATCGTTTCAAATAATCGTATTCGTATTCGCGAATATCGTTTCAAATATACGTATTCGCAATATTTTTTTGCAATATTTTTTACAAAGAAAACAAACCGATAATTTTATTTCTAATGTCTTCTCTCTCTCTTTATCTTTGCAGGTACGTACATCCAACAATATTTATTCTTATAAATAATGTTTCTATTTAAATTATATTAAGCTGTAAGTATACACAAAAAAAAAAATAATGAAAGAAGCTTAATGAAATAAAATATTCCTTCTAACCGCTCTTGAAGTTTTGTCCGTCTGTCTGTTTTGTTAATATTTTGCTTTATATCCCTGTCAACTGATTGTTTGCTTTATTTGCAAAATATTCATGTTTCATTTTATGCTGATTGTTCATATTTATATATTCTATGCTTTTTATTTATTTTCGCTTGTCTTGCAGGACAAAATTATAATTTGAATAATTAATATCATTGCTGGTAGTGGTATAAAATTAAATAAATTCAAATTCATGAATTATTTAGTTGAAAATTATTGTGAGCAAAAATATTAGAAGGAAAAGTTGTAAAGACCATTAAAATGTGTTTGATTTTTTTCCGGAGTAGGAGAATAATTGCTAGTAAAATATAATGAAAGTAGGAAGATACAGAATAAATAAAATAAATATGAATGAATAAATTGTAATTGTCAATATGATTTGCTAGATATTTGTGTCCAAATGTATATAAATAAAAATAAATTATTTAATTTTATTTATTTGTTTGTAAAACTTATGTTAATGTTATTAATTTTTTATTCATGCTATTATCGGGTAATTTTTTTACCGTTTGGATAGTGAACATTTAAAAGAAACAGACAGAAAATTTCAAAAGTGAATCCAATATTTATATAAGGCGATAAATGAATGCCTAGTTCATGTAAATGTTAGGAGCTTTGTAATTTAGCATACTTTTTCCAGCGACCAGTTTCTCACCAATGGCTGCTGTAATGTTGTTTTCCAGGGCAAAAATTATGGCTGAATTATCCCTGTACACCCCCACAAACAATGGTCTCTTGAGAGCCAAATCGCAAAATATTGGCGGCCAATGGACTGCTGCAAAACGTGAGGGTAACGGCTGACCACACGCGCCTCTCAACAGGTTCATGCACAGAAAAAATCTGTGGCAATAAGGAAAAAGCTCTTGAGTCATATTTGACTGTTTTGCAGGAGAGCACTTTTAAGCGTTCAAGTCGATTTTCAGAAATTTATTACTTTTACATGTAAATTGGAAAATTCTCTGTTAATCTTTATTTTTTTTATACAAACATCGTTCTACACACGGTAAATAATACATTTAAGTTTAAATATACCAAAGTATAAGCTTAATTAAGCTATTATTCCAAATGAGATTAGAAGTCTTAAAAAGATAAGCCGCAATTCATTTTGCTATAACTTCTTGAAAAATCGCACAAATTAATCAGATTTTGACCAGGGATAGTTTCAAATGTGCAGATTACGGATCTACTATTAACTCAAAATTAGCTTATCTCGACTTAAGCACTTTTACCTTTTCGCCACAAAAATATTCCTGCAATAAACATATTGAATTGAAACCAAAAATCAATTAAAAGTGCATTTAAGTCAATTAAACGTTTGGTTAAAAATTTACGGGCTGATTTATAAAAATTATTAAGGCTTTATAAATAAGGCTGTTAATTAATTACAAACTTTAATTCAATCAATTACATTTTTAATTGATTTTTGGTTCTATTTTCAATTAAAGTTGCTTATTGCAGGAATATTTTCAGTTTGCCTGTGAGTGCTCTTCACACCAAATTCGGCCTTTCTGTAGCCATTGGGCCAAAAACCAGCTTCGTATCTGAAAAAAATTGTTCGCACGACATAGCTCTACTTTTGATAATAAAATTTAACGTTTTGCAAGCAATGTTTATTTGTTAGTTGATTCATGGTAAAATGGCAAACCCCACGGTGCATTTCGCACATGTCACGAGCCTGAAAAAATTTACAGTGAAAAGAACAAATCGCAAAAAAAAAATTGTAGCATTCATGTGTTCTATATAACACACAGGTCTCAGTTAGTGCAAGCTTCGGCTTACTTCGTTCGTTATGTTTTTTTTTTTCAACAAAAAACTCAAAACTTTACCACTTAAAAAATTTTTTTCCAGTGTATATGTGTGAGAAGTGCAAAGACCCAGCGGGAACTAGAAGGAGTAAGGATGCCTTCTAGAAGGCCTCTGTATGCCTTCTTTTGGATGTAGAAGGCTTGCTCGCTCAATTCCATACTCATATATTTTTTACACGCGCTGTCATTGCGGAGCAGGCCTTCTGTTCTTGCTTCTTTCGCCAGAGATTCTGGAAGGTTTTAAAATTAATGGATTTTGCTTTTATTTCGAAACAAAAAAACAAAACAAAACATGTTACTCCTTCTCTTCTCCCTTCTCATAAAAGGGAGTGTGGAATGTGTGTCGTATATTTTATGCGAAAGAGCCCTTTAATAAGGCCTGCACCAAGAAGGTCTTCTGAGTTTTACCGCTGGGGAGTTGCAAAACACTCATACAATCACAAGATGTTAATATGTGCCTTGTATATATAAAATCGCAGTGTATGTTTGTTCGTAACGCATGATCTTTGGAACTATAAGAGCCGTTGAGCTGAATTTGTTTTTACCCAACAAGTGACCACTGTGTGGAGTAATTTGCAGTTAAAAAAATAATAGATGGTAAGGCAATGTTTGCCGGGCACAGGTAGTATACACGTATACATATATGTATATGTTCCTGTAACTCCCATTGGAGCATAGAGCGCTAAATTATAGCGATTTGCTAGCAAATTTGGGATGTCGAGAGACGGAAGTTGCTAGCCCCTGTCCCCTTGATTGGTGATGCAACTACGCTTCGCCTATTTTCCTGAGATATCTCTGAGACACTCAGGATACATGATTGTCGTGCCTTCTTACTCTAGCCAGCTTTAAAACAGCTGCCTTAGAGCCATTGTCTAGGGGATACTTAGTCGCAGGATGGAAGTAGTTAGCTGCTTGGGCAATTCATCAAAGGTATCGTTCTGGTCATTCCCAAGTGAGTGGCACTCAGTAACTTTCCACCTCTGGGACGAGTCTGATGCCATCCATTGTAACTATGGGTTAAGACATTATACAGAAAACCTCACATCGTGAAGCTAAAGCTAAATTCGATCGCTAAAATGCTGAACAAATAGAAAATTAAAAATTTTTTGCTATGACATAAAACACTAAAATTTCGGCGAGTTACATTTTGAAGCCATTGCCCGATTTATCAATACACGTTTGAAAATTGTATTCGCAGCCGAAAATCGAGAAATCGACTTTATAGATTTTTAGCTATTGAGATTTAGCTTTAGCGACTTACAGAATACGGGGGCTGAATACAGTTAGTAAGAGCTTTTATACACAATGGCAAATATTATTTACTGCTGCACAGAAAATAAAGTGTCCCTGCTAATAAAATCTAGTTTAATTTTTCTTCTCTTCTTTAGAAAACTCACATTAATTAATAATAATATTTCATTCAATAAGAACTTAAGCCCGATTAAGAAATTATTTCTGATTATTTACTACTGGAATACCACGATGTTAAATTCACTGTTTTTAACAGAGTCACTGCTGAACTGATATGTCACCCTTCGTACAATTAACACAAAGTTTCCAGAAGATACTAGCAACATTAGAAAAGTCTCAGAACCTTCAGTGGTGTTTAATTCAATTTGTTCTTTTGCCTGTAAATAAATAAAGAACAAACGACAATGGCAAGACTGTTGTAAATATAGAGATGATTAAATTGGAGCTTTCATTACAAAAAAGGTTTCAGCAAATTGTAATACGATGAATCAAAACAATTCCCATATTCCAATTTGCCATGAAAAGCTGAATATATAAAGCAGAAACCTACATCAACTGACTCTACACACAGTGAACTAAATACAAAGAAGCCTGATGATGAAGGTGTTGCGACTTTAGAAAGCAGCTAGCTGTTCCGTTCTACTATGTGTTTGTCAGAATATTTTCAATTAACTTTTATCATTTGTTCATTAGTAATTATCATATGTAATTTGGCATACAGAGCGATACCAACTTTAGCCCAATCAAATCATAAATATATTAAGATAATAATATTAAAAAATTACTTTTTCTACTGGGTTATTGCGATATCAAAATTAGTTTGATAAAAAAGAAAAGTGAGCCATTTGATATCGCTAGCGAACCTTCAAATTTAAATGTTTTTGAAAGAAACCTGAGCGACCGGTAGCATTTTTTCGATTATTTTTGAGTTTCATTCGCGATAGTTTGATACGATAAATGTTCGTGATATATTTCAAATCGATATCATTAACAAAAGCCTTAGTCAAGTGGCTACACGCAAAGAAAAAATATGGTTTGGTAACCATAATCAAACAGCAATATACTATGATTGAAATTTATGGTTGCAAAGCAAAGTTTAAATAATATTATTTTCTGAGTTAATAATAATATTATCTACAAAAACAATTAACTGTGTTATACCTAATCTTATTATTGTAAATCAGACAACACTATTGTTATATGTGACTAAAATATAATTGAGACTTACCATACCATGTTCTAATATTATAATAATATTGTTAAATACGACCATAGTATTATTTTATGTAATAATAATATTTTGTGTTTTTAATCATAAACTTGCACTGACAGAAGGTGCTTCTGAAAAAGATTTTTTTAAAAACTTAACATAGTATGGTTTTGGATAACATTATATTGTTATTTACATCATATCATTTTTACACAATAATACAAATTATATTGTAGACATAAATTTTTAACAAAACTATATTGTTAAATTCTAACCATATCGCACTTTCTATGAATATAATAATGTAATTATTAAATTCAAACATTACTGTGTTTATCGTAATGAAATTAATGTTTAAAATAACAATAACTAGTTTTCAACGACCACACATTTGTTTCAGAGAACATAGTATTGTTTTCTCAACCATTTTACAACCATATCTTTTCTTTGCGTGTAGCAACTATATATATTGACTTATGCGTTTGTGTGGTTGTATATTTCTTAATAGCAGATGCTTGTATATTATGTTCTCAGCGAAATATATGTGGTTTGCTGCCCATGCTTTTTTAAAAAATATTTTGATTAGGGAAGTGCAAATTGTGTTTGCTTAACAATATTTTCTCATACCTTGAAAATATAAATTATAAGCTCCGTTCTCAAAATGTGTTTGAAAAAATTTATCAAAAATATTAAAAATTTTTTATACTCGTATCTCTGTAGTGTTAAAATTCCTCTACAATAATGTTGACTTTAATTTTTACATGACTTTAAAAAATATTAGGACGATCATCTGTATTTTTCTTTTGTTACTTTATAACTTGGTACCCTTTAGTCTTATTTAAAATTTTTTTTCTGAGAGGCTATACCTTCCATTTAGTTCAGTCTAATTTCTTTTTATTTTTTTCCTTTTGGTAATTACAGTGTGATGAAACTTATTATAAAAAATGTGTAAAAAATTACTTAACTTACACTTACTCCATTTGCAAATTCAATTTCCATTAAATCCTATCCGTTCATCTTTATATAAAAGTTAATGCTTTTATACAAAAATAAAAAAAAGATTTCATGAAATAATAATGATAAATTTTCAATAATAATGACAGAAATAATTAACATAAATTTTAAACTTGACTTAAATATGTACATTAATCTGTTAAAAAGACAGACATTTTGCAATGAAATTTATATATAATACTCATATTTTCAATATGAATCAGACATGGAAAACAAAGATTTTCGAATGGTACTATTACATAAGACAATATATACTCGCAGAGAATGTGTGCTATTGTCTCATCATCTTCTAAATGTATGTAAATGAGTGACCTCACGTAACCTAGGAGGTGTTAAATCAAACCATCTTAGTGGCGACTTCATTTGACAATTTTAAAAAATAAGGCGTTGGCGAAATGTTAAACCAATTGCTGAATGCGCTATGAGGATTACGCTGTAGCCTTTGGAAAAGTCATATAAGCAACGTTATGTCTAAAGCAGCTACGTTCAAGCCATATGCACAATGTGCGATGTTTTACAATAGAGATTTGTGCTTTCACACCGACGAAAGCACAACAGCCAATAAGATCAGCGACAACAATGATTTCTGTTTACTTAGGTCTTAGACTCGGCAGTTTTTCTTGAAGCAAGTCTGATTTTATGGAAGAGAGAGGAAAGAAGAAACAATAGAGGTACTGACTTGCGTGTACCGAAAAGTTACTTCAATTCTCTTTTATTATTTCATTCGCAGCATTAAAACAATAGAAAAATTTAACAAGAATCCGTTTGTTACACACAAACAAACGAGCAGTTCTAAAAAAGAATCGAAGAGAATTGCTTCAAGAAAAGCTGCCGAGTCTAAAACAAGACTTACTTTGCAAAGAAACCGGAACGAATTCTAAGAGCTTTCAAAGCTATTTACTATAAACGCAAATGTCAGAGTATCTGTATATGGACGTAGCTGGTCTAAAGACATCCTTAAATATCTATCGATTACATATTTCGCTCTCTCTCTCTCTCTCTCTCTCTCTCTCTCTCTCTCTCTGTATACCTCTTCGTTGATTGTAAAATTGTAAAGCGACTGTTTTTATTTTTAAAGTAAAACCCTTTGGTTCCAGTTAACTTTGATTTTTGTCTATAGCGGAAGCCTGGATTGTCTACCGTAGATTTTCACACTCCAAATGCGACAAACTCATTTACTAGCATGAGCACTGAGAATTGTGAACTTAAGGAGTTAGAGGGAAAGTCTAAATGACTAAATCAGGTTAGCTTGGGCTTGGTACAAACAAAAGACTAAGCCGAGTTTTGTATAAACTAGTATACCCTTCTAATATCAAATTCCAATATTCCTGCGCAGGATTTTGCAAAATGTTAGGTTAGCAGGATGCTGGTAAGGAAGGGTGAAATTTAGAGTCCAGCTCACTTGGGTCCAATACAATGATCCCTTTGTGGTACCTGTGTGGTGAAGAGAAGATAGTGAGAGAGGGTGATAGGAAAGCAGGGATAGTGATAGAGAAGACATGTGGTGAAGGAAGAGATAGAGGAAAGCTTCGTTCTTTTACAACTCTGCTTTTTGGCACGCTTATTTGCAGTGTTGCAGCGCCTCTGGTGGCGAATGAGGCGTACTAAATTTTGTAGCTGTAGCCATTTTATTGTTATTTTACTTCGCCGATGATTCTGCTACACAATACTGACGACGGAGGGCGCTCTGATGTTATATTAGGAGTAGCATCCGCTGAAGCGTGTGGCCTTATGCCTGCATCACTGACACTTTTCCCACAACAACTGATACAAAGGACACTGATGTACATCAGAAAAATGCGTGGTGTTGTTATTTTAATGACTGTCGGAGACAGGATTTGAACCCAGGACTTTCGGTTTTGTAGTCAACGTGCTAACTACTTCAGGCAACGCCAATCTCTGCGCAAAATGTTAAGACCCAAGAAATATATCTAGCCTTTTATTAACAAGAGCAAAGCAAACGTGTTCAACCCTTCACATAACTAATAGAGAAAAGATCTTGTCCAAAAACGAAAACTGCGTCACCTAGTGGAACTTTTGTACCATAACCCTGTAAACTAAATCAAGCGCTTTGTGACTCTCCTTAAGAAAGCCAGCACAAAAGTTGGAAGGACCCGCTTAATATCATCGGAGCACAAAAACTCATAATTCTACTATTACATAAGACAAAATACTCGCAGAGAATATGTGCTTAGTTTTATTATTAGTATAAACGACACAAGGGTGAAGGAACTTGGTTACTTTTCCATAGAGGAAGTAGTAGTTCAGTCCAAAGCGAAGTTTGGCTGCCACTATTTACGAAAATAGATGCATGCTATGCTTTGTCCTGCCTCAAACCAGAACGAGGCATCCACACTTTCTAGGTGGGGTAGAGGTCATTAAATTTGAATAGAGACGTCACAGTCGACCAGTTTGTGCCACAAAAGGGCTCTAAACCCATATCAGAAGCAGCAGAGGCCCTCCTGACCAATTTATCAGGCTTCCTCGTTACCAGGATGCCCGCTGTCACCAGATGTTCATAAATAGAGTGACTCAAAACATTCTCAAACGCATACTAAAATTGGAACATTATATGGTACTCTCCTTTTTAACACAATGTTGAATTGTTGCCTCAACAATAATTTTTACCTATTTTTTTTATTAAAAACTTATGGAATATCTTTCATTACCAGAAATATTTGTTTATTTGTTCTGCAAAATAAAAACGGTATTCATAGCCTTTATTAATAAATTCTCTTTCGTTCTCGTCATTCTGTGAAAGTATGTACATTTAAGAGTTTAAGAGAGAAAAATTTCCATGGGGCAGGTTTTGCTGGTCATTCATTTAGATCAAGGAGAATTCATGTCAGTTGACCTCATTCCAGCAGATGATGATTAGCTGCTAGCTTCTTTGTACCTAGATGGCTAGATAAATATAATAAATATAACGAATGCTTATCGACTTTGCTATCCAGTAACATATTTTAACTATTTCCGCTGACGATCGAATTAAAAAATATAAAAACATAAGCCAAAATTCATTTCACATCTTTTTTTATTCTTATACTATAAATAGCGAGTATACTATCGTAAAACATTTAGGGTATGATATTATCGTTATCGCAAACGAATAAATAAATCTATAAATATTCAGCCATGAGCTGAAACTAAGATTTCGCAAAAAAATTCGATTACAATTTGAAGTCACAAAATTAGTGAACTTAAAAACGCAATCCCAATAAATGTTGTGCTTCTATTTGCAAGCAAAAAATGAGGTGATTTATAAGTGAAATTGTATGTATGGCAATAACTGGGTGCCGCACATGAAAGTGTGTAAATAAAATTTAATGAGTTTTTATTTATTGTCCTTAAAAAATAAATTGTTTTAAGGCTCAGTTATCCGACTGTAATGTAAAGTAACTGCAACGTAGGAAACAGAGATTTGTAATTTTCAACTTACAAGTGATTAAAAAAATTTAAGCCTTTCAGTGTATGCTCATATATTCGTTCCCGTCGTTCCAGGCTGGTGCATAGGGCCATAACAGATAAATTCCAATTATGCATACTAGGTGCTAACAGTTTAATTTCGTTCCATGTTTTTCTATTATCGTGATCTCGGCATCTAGTTGTCTTCTACTAGTGTGGGTGGGTCTTCACCTTCTACGACTGCCTTGGGGGTTCCAACCGAGTGCGGTTCGAGTCAAATCATTCTGTGATTTTTGCAATGTCTGACCAATACAATTCCACTTGCGTTTAAGTAATTCTATTGCTATATGAAGGTACTTGATTTGATGCTGATAATAGATCATCATTTGATATTGTTGTTAGGCAAAATATCTTCATTATCCTTCTCAGACATCTGTTGGTGAAAACTCGGAAGTGCATTCAAATTGCGTGAGCATATATTACACGTTTCGCAACCGTAAAGCAGAGCCGACTTTGCATTCGAATTGAAAATTGCCATCTTAGTCTGCCTCGAAATATGTGTGGAATTCCATACAGGATTCAGGAGTCCGTATGTGCGTTTAGCGGTAGTTATGCGATTTGTAATAAAGCAGTAGATCCTCCTTTTACATCGCTAATGCACCTAGATAAATAAGCTATTGACGTCTTTTACTAGCGAGCCGCTGATTGAGAATGACTGGATATTATTTGCATAACTATCATCGATTTAGCTTTCGCGCAGTTGATCTTCAGACCAGCTTTTGCCGCAGATGTCTATAGTAGTGCGAGTTTTTCTGACATGTCAGTATGTTTATGGCTTAACAGACATATGTCATCGGCATATTCCAAATCGCCAAGTTGTCCTTGCAAGCCCCAAGTTATTCCGTTGGTTGCATTTGTGGCGTTTTTCATCACAACATCTAGGACAATGTTAAATAAAAGGGGCGACATTACACATCCTGGCCGCACGCCAACTGCGATATTTATTTGATCCCTTAGTTTATTTTTATGTAACACCCTGAATGTGGCCTCGCGATACAGTTCTTAGATGCGACATATAATTTCCGGTGGGTGTAATTTTGCATGCCAAATCAGTCCAGATAGATTTGTGGCGGAGTTTGCCGAAGGCTTTCTCAAAGCCTATGAAAGTCATGTACAATGGAGATCTCCATTCAACAGACTGCTCCACTATCACTCTCAGGGTATTGACTTGGTCAATACACGACTTATGAGGACAGAATCCAGCTTGCTGTAGTCTGAGGCCAGTACCGCATTTCTGTAACTTGTGAGAAGTTCTCGCATCGAGAAAAACTATATAATTATATTGGTTGTCCTATTTTACACAGGGTTACTCACATAAAAACTTATATAAACTTACAAAAAATATAAACAAATACCGTTTTTTTCTTACTCACCCTGTGTTTCACCGGATGATAACAATTTTTTCAACTCAAAAAGTTCTCACATTCCTTACAGAAACGAGGCACAGGTTCCAATGCGCTTGTGAGACGATCTGCTAGTATATGTGCTATCACTTTATTCCCCATGCTTATCACAGTTATTCCTCTCCAGTTTCCTTTCACTACATGGGCAATTGTAAATTGTGATTCGCAAAGAGTTACTGATGGTGTCGAAAATCTTGAGAATTTTTTGATAGCAGAAAATTTTATACCTAAAAAATATATAAATGTCCTCGGTTGGTTTCTGGTTTGCGGCACAGTATATTCAAAATACATTAAGTCAGCAGCAAACCAGAAACCAACCGACGATGTATGTTTTTCGCAGTGTTGCTTTTGATTTCCTTAGTAAGTATATGATATAGATTATCAAAATAAAATAAGTTTTCAATATTTTTAAATAATTTCTTTGAAAGAAAATATTATATGGCACGGAATTGACCATCCCTGCTAAAAAATGCCTACACCATGTGATGAAAGCGTATTGCTGTTGCTGCTGCTGTTGCTGCTGCTGTTGCTACTTTTCTGTTCGTACTTATGAAAGATACATATAATGTTAAAATTTGTTAAGTATCTTAATAAAAATAAAATTTTATATTGTATATTATACATAAATTTATTTATAAAAGTATTTTTATGTCATTAAAACGAGAATAGTTATATGCCATATAAATTATATTAAAATGATTCAGTTTCTGTCATGTACTGTGAATGCTACCGAACGAAATAATAATAATAATAATATTGTTACTGGAAATGATCATCACCATTATTATCCTGATAATGACGACTTTAATAGTGTTAGTAATGATATATGAGAATGTTTTACATGTGAACGTGTGTTGTATGTAAAGGCAGGGTAGTAACTTGCCTTGTTACAGCCCAAAGTTTACTATAGACAAAATAAAATAAATTAAATCAAAAATAAGTAGCAACATGAACATACTCGTACATAAATGTTTTTGTCATGTGTGCAAGTGACAAAATATTTATTATGAAATTCAAATTAATTTATCAACTTGTAAAAGTTAAATTTTTATTTTTTTGGTATAAATGTGTGAGTTTATTTTACTGGCGCATACAGTAACATGCAGTGTAACAAATTACAAAAATTTTAAGTGAACGATTTTTATACTAGTGATAAATAAAGACTCACACTAGTGATAAACTAAAATTTATAGGCTTTAGATTATGTGATAGTCCATTGCATAACTACTAGTCTGTAGAATAAGGGACTGCATGGATTCAGGCTTAAGTTCCACTTTTTCTGTTCGGAATATCATTTCTTTTCTACTCTTTCGTGTTAAAAAAATCAAAATTTCCATAAAATCTTTACTAAATAAGTTCGTTGACAGTCAATGCAAAATAGGGAAAGTTTCGTTTTCCTCAGATCTATTTTTAATGCAGTTAAACCCAACGAATGGCAATAAGTACTCAACAAATATATTTAATGCCCTAATTCACTAAGAGGATTTAGGATGTTTTTGTTTGAAAATGCTTCTGAGTTCTTGTCCTTAAAGCCTCTAAATAATTTTCTTCAAAAATGGCTGTTGTCTTTGACAATGAAAAATATAAATATTATTGCAATGTTTTTGAAACATAAAAATTCAATTAAATTATTGTACAATAGTTTGAAAAATATATGAAAAAATATAAGTTGGATATAATGTTTTGAACAAAATCATAAAGCAAATACACGAACCTTCTAGCATAGACAATAAATAATAATCGTTTTAAAGAATAACAACTGCGGCATTTTTTCGTCCATAGACAAGACGATACAAACGTCGAACAGAATTAGGGCATAAGTAGTTACTCTTATGTTTATTATACTCATAACTGTGGCACAAACAACTCGCACCTTCACATATTTGCTTTCAACAAACTATGACTATAGCCAACACATACACACACAGCACACAAGCGCATCTTATACCTAAATTATCAGAAAGTAAATTTTAAATACTCTGCCAGTCAAAATGTTACACTTATACTCGGAATATGTTTATACTCAGAGTATGCATATTTATTCGCACCCAATAAATATACTCATGATACTCAAAGTATATTTTCAACGTATGAAACGAAAGAGAGATCTTTCGAACTTGCCTCTTCTTAAGAAACTAATTCTAAAGTATTTTCTTTCGTTTCGAATTACAGAGTAGGACCCCAGGCTTCTAATTCTATTTCGAAAGTTCGAGTTCTGATAAAACATACAAGCTTTAACTAAAACTGTTTTAAATTTTCGTTGCGTTTAGCAATTCGAAAATCTTATTTATTTTAAAATAAAAAACAAATATTCTCTTTTTCTACAAATACCAAATTTGTTGCTTGGTTTGACATTTCGAATTTATTTTCGAATATTCAAAATATGTACATAAAATTGTATGTTTGTTTGAAAATCGAAGGAGATACTAGTAACATGAAAAACTATTATATTCGACATTTTGCAAACAATTGCAAATCATCGAATTTAATTGAATTCTTCGAAATTATTTTATTATCAAAAGGATAGAACTTTTTAAATTTCATATGTATGTAACATATATGTATGTATATATATATATATATATATATATATATAAGTTGTACAGTTTTAAATTTGTTCGAAATTTCGAATTCATAACCGAACTTTCGAATTTTCTGTGTATATATTAATAATAAAATAAAAATACAAATTGAACTGTTTTAAGCCAAAATGTGAACCAGTAACTTGAACCTAAGCAATCAATTATGATTATCCAATATAATTTTCAAGATTTCTTCTAAATTGATAATTCGGACATAAATTCGAATTTAATAAATATAAAGATATATATACTCCAATGCTTCTAGAAGTAAAATATTGTTTTAATAGGAAAACCTTTGGCCCAATCTGGTTGTAAAAATCTTTGGTTTTGCAAAAATAAACAGTTTCGAACTTAATTTCCAATATTGCAATTTTTGTGTTAACAGGAATGAAAAAGAACAACGGATTATAAAATCTTTTGTTTGTGCAAAAGCAAGCAGTTTTTTCAGTTTCGAACTTAATTTCGAATATTATAAAATCCTTTGTTTGTGCAAAAGCAAGCAGTTTTTTCAGTTTCGAACTTAATTTCGAATATTCGAAATTTAAGCTAAAGTACGCAAAAACCGTATAGATCGTTGGTTTTGCAAAAAAAACATGATCTTTTTCACTCTCGAATTAAATTCGAAGATTCGAATTATATTAAATTGCATGCTAAAAATTTTAAAACTTGTAATTTTTTTATAAATATAAAGTATTTAATTTTATTTTGAACAAAAAAATGGCAAGATCCAATCTCTAAAATTTCTCAAAAATAATTAGTTTTTGTAAAATAATTGGGTTATGAACAGATAAATAAATTGTTGCGATTTGGAACTTAATTTCGAATATGGCAATTTACAAATTTCGTTATAACACCAATAAAGAAGAACGAAGTACTGGTTACAAAATCCTTTGTTTAAGCTAAAACTCTTAGTTTTTTTTCAGTTTCAAACTTCATTTCGAATGCTCGAAATTCAATTAAATGTTTGTAAAAAAACGTACAAAAAACAGGATCTTTTTCACTTTCGAATTAAATTCGAAGATTCGAATTATTTTTGTGGCAAAAAGGAAAAATTGCTTAAGCCGAGATAAGCAAATTTAGAGTTAATGGCACTCCCGTGATCTTCATATTCAAGAGCACTTCTGAGAAAAACCTGAATTATTTTGTGCGATTTTTCAGAAAGTTATAGTGTAATGAATTATTTTTTTGGCAAAAAGGAAAAACGGCTTAAGTGGAGATAAGCAAATTTTGAGTTAATGGCACTACCGTGATCTTCATATTCAAAAGCCCTTCTGAGAAAAACCTATTTTTCAGAAAGTTATAGTGCAATGAATTGCTACTTATACTTTGCTGAAATGCTTAAAATTTAATATATTATTTACAGCGCGTAGACCGATGTTTTCCTAAATGAAATAAAAGCGAAAACTGAATTTTACAATTTAACTGCAAAAGAAGTAAATTTCTGAAAATCGACTTGAAAGTTTAAAAATGCTCTCCTCTAAAACAGTAAAATATTGACTTAACCACTTTTTCCTTGTTGCCACAGATTTTAAATTGCATCTTAAAATTTTATTGTTATGCAAAATACGAGGGCGGTTCGGAAACTTCTTAGCCTAGCATAAAAAGCGCGGTATAAACAGAAAAAAGTTAAGTGTTTTGGAAACTTCCATCTCTGCTTTGAAGACATGTTAAATTTTGTTTCGATCTGGCAACTCCTTCATATAGAAACAGGTGTTCACAAAAGACGCATCCGTGATTTTTTAATAATGGAAAAATTAGAAATGCGTGGTGTCATTAAATATTTACATAAAAAAGGTTTATCGGGACAAGAAATTCATAATGATATGGCGAATGTGTTAGGTGAAAGTGCTCCTTCATATGCAACAGTAAAAAATTGGGTTGCTGAATTTAAACGTGGTCGTACAAGCATTGAAGATGAACCACGTAGTGGACGTCCAAAAACAGCAACAACAACAGAAATTGTAGCCAAAGTGCATGATATGGTATTAAATGATCGACGAATAAAAGTGCGTGAAATAGCTAATATCATGGGCATCTCAAATGATCGAGTCCATTTAATTTTGCATGAAGAACTACAGATGAAAAAGCTTTCTGCAAGATGGGTGCCGCATTTGTTAACAGTCGACCAAAAACGCATAAGAATGAACATTTCTCAAGCTTGTTTGGATCGTTTTAAGCGAAATAAAATGGATTTTAAGCGTCTGTTGATGAGACATGGATCCACCACTATACTCCAGAGACAAAAGAACAATCCTAACAATGGACTGAAGCTGGAGGAAGTGCCCCAAAGAAGGCAAAAACAATTCAATCGGCTGGTAAGGTTATGGCAACGGTTTTTTGGGACTTCAAAGGTATTTTATTGATTGACTATCTGCAAAAGGGTAAAACAATAAATTCAGAGTACTATTGCAACCTTTTGGATAAATTAAATGTAAAAATTCGACAAAAACGTCCTGGCTTACAACACAAAAAAATAATTTTTCATCAAGACAACGCACCAGCGCACAAGAGTGTTTTAACAATGGCTAAAATCAACGAATTAAAGTACGAGTTGCTTGACGACCCAGCTTATTCTCCTGATTTGGCTCCCAGTGACCTTTACCTGTTCCCAAATCTAAAAAAATTCCTTGCTGGCAAGCGTTTTACCTCAAAGGAAGATGCAATTACAGTTGTAAACCACTATTTTGAAGACCTTGAGGAAAACTATTTTAATCAAGGGATAGAATTGCTAGAAAAGCGTTGGACTAAGTGTATTGAAGTTTCAGGAGATTATATTGAAAAATAAAAATATTTTTGAAAAACTAACTATTCTCTTTCATTGATGGGCTAAGAAGTTTCCGAACCGCCCTCGTAAAAGCGAAAATTCAAAGTTTTTGAATATTAATGGAGCTTTGAAATTTCGAATTAAATTTCAAATGCAACAAGTTAGATTTGTTTTTGTATTTTATTTGCTATGGGTGAACTCTTCAATGCCCCAACAGATTTTCGCCTTCCACCCCGCAAAATATTCGTAAAAAACGTGTGCGTGTGTATATATATATTCTACCCCGGTAAATGCTACGCCCCACAGTGGCACATTTTGTGAGTTGGCGGTCAAAATTCTATAACTTTTGACTGGATTGAAATTTTTTAATGAAATTTTTTTTGTTGGATAGAAGACATCTTAAGCTTCAATTTAATGTATTAACTATAAAATCGGGCCTTATTAAAGTACACTTATATATGATTGAAAAATGACTTTTAAAAATATAGGTATTGTTGGCATTAAAAAAAATAAGTTTGTGAATGTAGTGATTTAACATTGCATTTTATAAACAGCAACGTTAACTGAACTAAAAAATTACATACTTAATTAAGCCGTCCACCCGGGTCCATTTTATTTTGACCTTTAGCCCTCTTCTCGCATGGACCACTTAGAATACGGGTTTGAAGCTCATAATTGTTTTAAATATATTAATAATGATATAATATTTAGCAAAACTAATTTTATCTTAGTCGTGATATCTCTGTGAAATTATAAGGCAATCGGTCCACATTTACTCATAGGGCCCTTGTAAGTCAAATTTCGTAAAATATCCTTGGTGATCATAATTCACTAACAAATGTAAGCTCGACAGCTTTAAATGTTATTATATATGAACAATTTAAATATATTTTAAACGTGAATCCATAACAGATATGTAGGAGATCCATATCCGAAAAAAGGTTTTACCATAAATTCTAAGAAAATATTTTTATTCCAAATAAAATAAAATTTCTTTTATAAATTTTCAATATTTATTGTGCTTTTTTGCTATAATTTTTATGTTAATTTGCATAGAATACATTTTTCATTTAACTGTCTTAGTGAAAATTTCATCTAAGTATGTCTCCTGTTCATCTTCAAGGAGCTGCTTGGCGTCTTTGTCCAATTTCATAGCGGTGGAGTTCCATTTTTGTCGAATGCTGGAGATATACGGATCAGAAGTGCACAGTAAAATATTAAAGAGCTCTTCATTGGTACTATATCTAAATATCTTTCTTGTGTTGTGCGCGCGAAAATATCTATAATCTTTGTTCCTTTTTTCTTGCGCTTCTTCAGAAAGATCTCCAATCGGCAGCATATTGTGTTGAATAATGTTTTCCCCATGATATAGTATATTATGGACTGTCGATGGCATATTCCTCCAATCATATTTTTCGTTGTATAGTTTCGCTGTTTCATTGGCATACTTACCAATTTTTCTTGCATTTACCTTTTTATTGCCTGATATTACTTGGAGTATGATTTTGTAGCGTTTTATTAATTCAAAATCTACTCCTGTAATAACTGCAGCAGTTTCAGGATCAGAAAAAAATTTTCTTGCTGTGTTGCCATCATTTGAGTTTCCTTCTCCTTGCTTTGGCTGATCGATCAGTAAACCCAATTCTAAATATTTTTCTTGTACGTGTTTCTTTTTTGCCTTTCTTTTGACTTTATTTACTGTTCCTTTAAAATCTAAATCATAGCTTAGCTTTAATATGTGTTTCATAAATCGAGTTTTAGCATGGAGTGGGGACAAGCCAAACTCATAGGATTCTTGGAAAGTAGTGTCTTCTGTTGGAAGATGACTTAATTGGATTGCAGTTTTTTTTTGCAAATAACACAGCTCGAAGATGATTTTGTTTCAGTTATGGCCTGTGCAACTTTTCATCAATCATTGTAAATAACATTGTTTAAGTTTAGATACTTCTTCTAATATTACATCCTTCGTTTCCTTCTTAAAAGCAAATTAAATTGGTCTGCAATATTTTGTTAGGAAGGTACATATTTCGTTTTTCCATATGTCAATATCGGTTTCTTTGCTAGTAGATGGCTCAAAATTAATGTTATTTGTTTTTAGTCTTAACGGAACAAAAGATATCATAAATAAGTAAAAATCTGATATTTTTCTGCATTATACTGCTTATATCGCTTTTGTCCAGAAGATCCATCGCATCCCCATTTAGAAATTAATGTTAGGCGACAGTCACCAAGCTTTTTAATATTATCTGCGTCCAATGTATTAAACAATCTTTCCGCAGTATGATTTAATATGTCTTGCAATACCACCTCTGCTGAACTTTCTGTAATGTATATAGAATTTTGTGGTGGTAAACAATCTTTTTTAATTAAAACCAAATCTCTATATTCTGGATAAATGGAGCAATGTTTTCCAACTGCCAGCTTTCGCAATTCCATATGCAGATATTTTGTTAGCTTTAAGTTCAGAAATATTGAAAATGCTTTTTCAGATGTAAATTTTTTATCATGGGTTGGTGTTGGAATGCTCTTTAAAGTCCTTTTTACACGCTTGGGGCTCGCTTTCAGTACATTTTCTATTATATCAATTTTTTAGTTTTATTTTTTGTTGGTCCTAGTTGATGAAAAAACGTATCTTTAATTATTTCTTGAGAAAATTCTTCATTAATGCTTTGCAGCTTTCGTCTTCGTTACCTGAATTGGTCTGGCAGGTCGGCCCACATTTGCTGGTTTTGGTTGGCTTTCAAATACAAGTTCGCTTGTAAGCTATTCTTTGTTGCAGTTAAACATTTTTTCCTTATTTCTATAACATTCATTATACCGATTATTTAATCGGGTTAAAAAATTATCAATTCTTTTTAAATGGTCGCACAAATAAGGGTCTTTTAAAATGTGAAATATAACATCGTTTTTGTTTTTTTTTTGTTCAAAATAAATTTTACCAAGATCGTCATAACTGAACTTAGCCATCGTTTTGACAATACTGATCGTCTTTATTAGTTTTGTCTGTTTTTATACACATCAAGTTTTCTTGAAACAGGTATGTATTTAAACGAGAGAGAAGAAAGTAGAGGAGTACATTTCTCTTTTGTTATTTCATTCCAGTCTAAACAACCGGGCAGGTTTAAAAGAGAACTAAAGAGACCTGGTGCAAGAAAACCTGATGTGTCTATCGCGTTTTAACCTTTATATGTGCAGTTTTAACCTTTATATGTCGAATATATCAGTCCAAATACAACAACTGATGTACCTACTCCCGCTTATATGTAACTATACATTTTTTAATGGCATAAATTACTAAAATGCATTTAATGCATTATAATAATAGTCTTTTATTATACCCGTTTCATTAGTAAAACTTCTTCGAATAATAGAAAAACATACACACAATGCACACACAAACCCATGTAGATATACCGCACTCCCATACCTAAAATATCCGACATGCAAGCAGTAAAATCATTGTAGTTCCTAGAGCCGCAAATATAAATTTTAAAAATTGGCATATAATAACAGCTCAAAGTACGTACTATAACACGTTATAAGTCATTTTACGAAGTTTTTCGCAGAAAAAAAGTTGCGTTCCACTGAACATCAAGATTTGGGTATATTTTAGACCTTTATTGCAATGCCCAAATCTGGGCCTCGAGCAAAGTAAGGCACGATTTTTTTAAACTGTTTTATAAGTTAAGAAATGATATTATGTGAAGAAAAAAAATTTTTTTAAAAATATATAAAACCAAAAAAGTTGTGCCCACTTGAAGTTCAAAAATTTTGTAAAATATTTTGAATTTCAGCTTCTCTTAAAAAAACCGCGTTTTTGATCACCCTATTCGAAGAGAAACAATCGGAATAAAAACTTAAATTTCTGGATTTCGAGGTTCCTATGTGTTTACTTTTATATAAAAACAAAAAAAAAATAAATCGGTGACACGAAAAAAAAATTTTTTGGAAGAGTTTTGGCCGCCATCTCTTCAAATGTGCCACTGTGCGCCCCTTTCAGAAATAGTGATTCGTCCGACAGATGGCGCAATTTTTAGTTTTTTTGTGTTTTTGCACCGTAACTCAAGAACTACTGAACCGATTTTGACCAAACTTCATATACATGCTCTATAGGGCGTGAGTTGTGTTTCTGTGTAGTTTGAAGTTCGTCCGACAGATGGCGCCATATTTAGTTTTTTTGTGTTTTTGCACCGTAACTCAAGAACTACTGCACCGATGTTGACAAAACTTTGTATACATGCTCTATGGGGCGTGAGAAGTGTTTCTGTGTAGTTTGAAGTTCGTCCGACAGATGGCGCCATATTTAGTTTTTTTTTGTGATTTTGCACCGTAACTCAAGAACTAGTGCACCGATTTAGACCAAACTTTATATACATGCTCTATGGGGCGTGAGGAGCGTTTCTGTGTAGTTTGAAGTTCGTCCGGCAGATGGCGCAATATGTAGTTTATTCGTGGGCAAAATCCAATTTTCATATTGTACCACCAATGCCATATACAACACTAATGTTTGCTTAGGGCCAGCAACGCGGACCGGGGTCAGCTAGTAAAATTATAAATTATTAAAAAATTATAGTTACGTAAACGTAAAGAAAATGTAAACCTTTAAAGAATCTTTCTATTTTTAAAACAGCTTATACTCATAAAAACTTATAATTTTACCTAGAAATCAGCGAAAACTATTCGCAATATTTATTTACAAACCTAATTTTAATAACGAGACGCTTCCTTTTTGTCGTTGGACCAACTATTTAAATACTTTTTAATTCATAAATCATTTACCTACAACACGTACGGTTGCCTGTTTTTTTTTAATTGTTGCATGAATGGAATTGCACAATTGTGCAAAAAAAAAATAATTTTAAATGTGAAGTTGTCATTTTAGTTTAACTGTCGCACATTCAACTAACGTGTTGGCATTGATTTGTGGTCCTTATTGTAAAATTTAACAATGCATTTAACAAGTCCGTTTGTGTATACGAGTCCTACGGTCACCACAAGAATTGTATGCTGAATACAAAACGCAAATATTATTTATAATTGTTGTAAAAATGTTTGAAAAGTGAGAAAATGCATGTTAATTTTTCTCTCATTTTTTGTATTTTTTATTTGATTGTTGTAGCGGTTGCCTACATATTTACCGCTTGACTAATGAGAAACGCATACAACCACACGTACACAGCATGCAATTTTGAACAAGGACATTTGTGCACTAACACAATCATATAAAATTATTTACAATGAAAGCCTCTTATACGTGTGCGTGGGTTTGCGTTTGCAATACTTAATATTTTGTAATTAATTTATGCTGAATTTTGTTGTTTGTGTATTTTTTTAGGCTTCATTTAATCAGTCTTTTATGGGACTGATTGTTTTTTTTTTTTTGTTGTTGCTTTTATGTTGGTTGTTGCCACTGTCAAACCTTGAGACCATAATGAGTTCAAATGTGTCACATACTAAAAAAAAAGTGTATATAATTTTTTTTATTATATTCAGCCATATAAAAACGTGTATGAAATTGGCATATTAAATCGTTTATCTTTACATATGTATGTACTTGGCTTGTCGCATGTAGACTCTAATTTCATGCCAAAAAGGTATTTTTTTCACCTGCTGTTAGTGATTTTTATTACCCAAGTGCCGAAGTATATATGAGACAAAATGTTTCTTAAGCGCAGTATTCACGGTCAAAATGCATGACACAAGCATCGTATACGTGTGCATGAACAACTCAGCATACACGTGCATGCATTGCACGATAAATTAATAGAATCTTGTTATAGGCTAATTGCAACGCAATTGTCAAACTACATACAAAACCTTTTTACGTATAAAATCAAAAAAATTTATATTTTGCTTCAAGCATCGTCGCACAGTGTCGTGAGTTCATAGAACGAGCGGCCAAAAATAGAAGGACTTATCGAAAAGAAATGAAATGAAATTTGGCACATACATATGTTTTAATTCGTAAAATATAATCACACATAAAATTTGGGCATTTAATTTCCAAGGATTCGTGTCCTTCCCATATATCCTGAAATAAAAAATTATCATAACAGTGAGAAAAATAATTGTAACTTAATGAAACTGTGTAAAGACATTAATTTTAACACATTTAATGCTTCGTAAGAATTTCGTTCAATTCAAAAAATGTCCTTTTTCAAAAAAGTAAAAAGCATCAAAACAAATTGTCTTCACAGTGAGTTAAAGGTTTAACTAGACACAATATATAATATAAATCACATATACAATTGGTCATTTAAATTTCAAGGACTAGTATCCTTCCCAAATGTCCTGGAACCAAATAATATACTGAAAATATGCAAATTCTAACTTAAAAAATATTGTAAAATTAAATTGTAAGGGGGAGAAAGGTGGACAAGAGTACAAAAAACTTTAAATGTACATACTTGTAGAAATATAATGTAAAAGTCTGAAAAATATATTTTTTGATATTTTTTTTTCTATAGACCACTTAACTCGTACTTTTTCACTCACAGATGGCTTTCTTTAAATGTACATTAAAAGCAACGGCACATCGCATATG
The DNA here is from genome assembly GCA_944452675.1 of Tachina lurida. NCBI lineage: Eukaryota > Metazoa > Arthropoda > Insecta > Diptera > Tachinidae > Tachina > Tachina lurida. The sequence continues at coordinate 32,425,840 of OX101753.1, read as the reverse complement.
AGTTACAGAATATAGCAAAAATGTATTGTAGCCATATTATGTTTTATTGGAAGTTGTAGTGCAATATCTAAAATAATTTTTAATTAACCTGTTAAAGTTTGCATGTGTCTGTACCATATTTTCATATAGTTGCATACTGGCCAAAAACTGTTGACTTTGAATCATCAAAACTATTTAAAAAGTATACCTTTTTTAAAAAATTCTTTTTTATTTTACTTAATTAGAATATTGCACATGCAACAGAGTAATTTGTTCGTTTTAATTCAAAACGAATTTTTTTAATTTTTGGCCGCCTTCGCGACAGTGTGCGTCGGTGTGACTCATATAAATAAAATTTAACTCATATTATTATAATGCAAATCATGCATTTTGACCGTGAATAATAATAATATTAATAAGTAAAACTGAAAACTATACATTATAAGTATATATTTTTACATTTTCTCATTCGACCTATTATTAATTACAATTTCCCTGGGAATAAATTCCTGAAAAAGCAAGTGTTCTTAATGTAAAAGAAAGGTAGAATTTTTTCGGACTTTCTCCCGGATTGTAAGACTTTCCCCTTGTTTTAGGAATTTTTATCTAACACGCACTACAAGAAATGAACTAACTCGTGCTTTTATTCCTACGTTAAGTTCACGTAATAGATAAGTAAAAAAATTTGCTTACCGATAAGACCGAGGACAACAAAATATTTAATTTACAATGTCCTTTGGATATACAGTTTTCACTCCACTACTACAACATAAAATTTATTTCGCAAGCTTGTGAGTGGTTATATTATTTTTTATTTGAGGAAAAACAGATATTTACATTAACACACAATCTGAATGGCAGTGAAAACATAAAATTTTTATTAAATTTCTATTAGTGAATTGTTGAGTTAGAGCAGAATAAAAGAAAAATATTAAAAAGCTTATCCAGATTTTCCCTCTCCCGTATTTGCTTATTCCTAGGCTATTTAATAGTGCTTTTAAGCTGAAAGTTAAACCCCGGTTTTAATGTTAAAACCATAAACAGCTGATTTTGCATTCACACCTGAATTTTGTTAAATTCAGGTTTCAACTCACAGACTGTCTAATAACTTTGCTCAAAATAAAATAAGTCTCCTGCATAAATTTTAATAGCACTTATTTGACAAACTGTACAACAACTGCTTTTTTGTTTGTATGAACAACTCAGCTATTTAACAAAACGCTCTAAAATGGAAATTATTTTATATATTGTAAATAAAACTTTTTTAAATTATGGAACTTCTTATACAAAGTGAAGTGAAAAATACACAAATACATTGTAAGATAAACCTTTTTGATAAGTAGATGGATGAGAGTCATATTGTCCAGAGGTCAATGAAAATATTTTTGCTGTTTTCCTTCCAAAAAAAAAACTCTTTCTTTCCATAACTTTTTTAATTATTGTTGCGGCTGTATCCATTTTTAAGTTGAAAATCTTTCAATCGGTATAAACTCTTATTCACTGGCATAATCATTATCAGCTAACTGCGGTTATTTTAACTTGCCAGCACTGAATTTAGCACAGCGAAAACAAGGTTGAGTTTCATACAACCAACTTAAAACCAATTCTAAAATGGTTTTAAGTTGGTTTTAACAAAAAAAAATATTTTATGGTAAAGCCAGGTTTTAACAGTTGGTTTTAACGTTAACGTTATTTCTCCCAGCTAATAAAGTCTACTTTAATTTTTCTTCTCTTCTTTAGAAACTGACATTAATTAATAAAAAAAAAATATTTCACTCAATGAGAATTGAATCGATTAAAAATTATTTCTGATTAAAACCAACTTTTATTAAAACCAGTGTGAAAACACTATAATATAGGAAGATTTTTCCCGGAAACTCTTTGGAAAAATTCATAATTGGGCTGAGAATAAACTCGTATTTGCGATAATGTCTCAGATGATTCAAATTATCATGTAAGACCAATCGACCTTGTTTTTATTTTATTTTTACAAAACATTGTGATATTTGAATTATTTCAAGACAGTGTCTGGTGAAAATTTTCTAACACCATAATTATTTCTTGCAAAAAAGTTATATCTAGTAGCGCGATTAAAATATACATAAGCTTTTATTTATTTGAGCGATTTTAAATTTAATTGAACTAGAATGAATTTTAATACGGAATAATTTCTTAGTTGGGCTTAAGCTCAATATTTTCAATTCTTATTGAATGAAATTTTTTTTTATTAATTAATGTAAGTTTCTAAAAATGAGAAGAAAAATCTAAGTAGTAAAATTTAGCACTTCACCAGCACGCATGTCTATCTACTTGGGTAGAGATTGTTATTAACATCAGCTATTTAACGTACATTTTATTTATTACTTATTTAAATACGCAATTTGGGAATTTATTGCCAAGGAATGGTTGAAGAAAAACAAACAACAATGGTAGGTTTTAGTACGTAGTCCCATTGGCAAGCCGAAGAGTAAATATCTTGCTGCCAATCGTGCATATTGGCCAATACCGACTGCCAATATCTTCTGAAAATTTCCTAGCCTTAGCTAAAAAAAACTTACATACATACATACATACATTCCAGAACCTCTCAAAGTAGAAATGGTGGGCAAAGTCAGTAACTTCTTATAGCAAGAAGTTAGAAAATAAAAATTTACTTGATAAACTGCATGTTTATGGAGATGTAACAATCCGTTTGTCCGTTATTTCCTACAGCCACAAGTTACCGCGATCGTTACCAATCGAGATTTGACAATCAGGCAGCTTGAAAATTCCGCACTAGGGAATCGCTCTTAACAATAACAATATGCACAGATTCAATTTAAAGAGTGTGTGTGACATATTTTGGGTGAAAATGAAAATGTTTTTAAATTTCCTGTGACGAAATCGAATGCCCTAATTTGCACCCAGGTCTTGAATTTATGCAGCGAAACTCCAGAAACCTCTTTAACGGTAAAAGAAGCCTATTTTTAATGATATTTTCGAATTATTCGTTTTTTTTATATTCTTAAATCTTTTGCATTTCTTTGCTGCAAACTTGTAATAAAAAAACATACAGATATTTCCTCTTAAGACTGCTACATATTTATTTTCTGAAATTGTGGCTTTTAATGTAATTGCCTGCCTACTCTACAAGTAAACGATGTTAATGTATATATAAAAAAAAAGGAATAAAAAACTTTTACTTGTAAAATTTTTCCAATTAAAAACTGTGTAATTAGCTTTTTCTTAATTGAACCCACAAAAGGAAAAATAAAACAAAATTACACATACATTCATACAAATATTTCAATATACATACTTATTAACTATTTAATGCACATGAAAAGAAAATTTATTAAAGAAAATTTTTAACGATCATGTTTGCGTAAATCGTACATAAATGCAATTTTCGTTTTAAAGTCATTGGCAACTTGGCCAAAATTACACAGAAGTACAAGGACACACAAGCACTTACATATTCCAAATAGCTTAAGTGAATTTGTCCTTGCAGTACAGTGCTTGCTAAAACTAAAGCAACTGCTTTAATTAAACGTTTTTAAAGAAGTAAGAAGACCGTATTACAGTCGGATCTTGATAAATTGATTTTTGTCGCAGGTCCTTGAAAAGCATTCAATAAATTAAAAAAAAGTAATTTGAAATTACTTGAATGGCAAAAATCTCTGCTTTATTGAGCCCTATTCAAAGCTTTATGTCCACTTACACTGAGAAAATCCATATTTTTTTTCTTGCACTTCCAATATGAGCATTAAAAACAAAAGCACTTCCACAAATAATGTTGGTAATAAATTTGAACAAGACATTTGAATAAATACCCTGCAGAAAATTTGTTGACAATTGATCGAAATGTACTCGTCCTATGGCTTGAGAAAATGGGGGTGTTAGCGAAGGTAGGAATTAGAGTATGTTGAAGAAGGACATATCCTGTAAATAGTTGCATATTCACCACTATCGTGATGTATCGTATTGCTCATTTGTCAATTTAGAATCGGTTTAATACAGAACAAGTTCGATGGGGTTGGATCTAGGACCTATCAAATAGTATAAATATAATATTAATTGTTCCCTACAATGATACCGCCAAGTCACTCTGGAACCACTCCCGTAACTAAAGTTAAGTATTAGCTGAACTAAAATGGTGTTTATACTTTTGAAATATAAGTGCCCCTGTGGTCGAATACTTTAAATTATTCTCTACCTATTAGGTCCCTTTGAGATAGTTCAGTGACAAGTCACAAGGTGCATGCAAAGTATCAATTAACCCCATCCTAGGCCATCGCCATGTAAAAGTGACTGGTCCGCTTCATAGGACGTGTTAGAACTCGTACTGGTTGGTCCCTATCACTTGGAGACCGGTCACGTGCCTAGCTCTATTTCTTCCAGGGTACCTTAACTTGATGTGTTCATGGTTAGAAATATTCCTTTTTCATAATTGCTTGGCATAAATACGATTAAATTACGCAAAGTTTTAAACTTTTTCTGCTTATTTTTTCACTCTTCCCCCACAATATTAAACTTTTACACGTTATTAGAAAATCATCGTTACCCATTTGAAATTAATTTTTCACCTAGTGATGTAGAATTTTATGCTCTTTAAGCGAGTACTTGAAGTTTTTTTCTTAATTAATCCGTGAAATGACCGTCTTTGCCCCAATGTGCAAGCATCGTAATGCAGCATTTATAGTTTAACCTACAAAACTTAATTCCTTGAAGGAATTGGAACAGAATTAATGCACTACTACTGCATACATACCAATTGGATAAAATGAATTTTTTTATATCGTTCCATAGTTTGCCAGCTAGCCTTGTTCCGACTTACCAGCAGCAGCGCATTTGTTTCAATTTACAAATAATAAAAATATCTTAACAGCAAATTACTTTAATTTTAGTTGATTGCCACTTTCTTAAGCTTTTGGGAATTTCAACAGATTAAAATCATCTATATTTTATTTAAAAACTTCGATATGCCATTTCCAATCCCTATGGCTTTTTACTAACATTTATCTTTTAAATGTTCCACCTACATTTTTTATTACCACAAGACATTAATAAAGATTTATAGATATTTCTTATGCCAAAATAAAATCCTTGGAGTATATTTTGTATATTTAATTTAATTAACACCAATTTATGCCAAATAATCGACCACATTCTTGCACAGGCTCACAAGAAAATAGAAAGGAATTTTTTCTTTGTGGCCAGGTGAAAGAAAGCATTTTAAATAAAGAAGAAAAAAAAAATAAATGGAAAATAGAGCAAAGAAATTATTAAAGGTCATGTTGAGAAAGAAAGTGTTTCAAAAGGGGAAAATAAAATCCTGAAACCACTACAAAGAGAATTTATTTAATCACACTTTATATCCTTTGTGGGCTATTTATTTGATAGTATATATTTATTTTGATGATTTTAGTTTAACTCAAATGAACTACCCTAATAAAAACGTAAATAGCAGATTTTATGTCTCTGCTACGGCTGCTGTTTTTATTATTTTTATTATTATTAATTTATTATCTTTGATTCCATTATGTCACATAAAGTAGTCTTATAGTCATAATAAATATGAAAAAATCAGCTTTAACAAATATATTCCATACAATTTGTCACAAATTTTATTCTCTTTAATAACATTTTATGTATTCTGAAATTAAATAGACATTTATAGTCTAGTTTTTTGCTTTTTTGTTGTTGGTTTGTTCCTTGACTGCTCGAATGCTTGCGTGCTTGCTAAAGTGTTCTTCAGCGCGCTCTCTCTCTCTCTCTCCTTCTCTCTGTCTCTCTTAATTAATGCAAACGCAAGGCTATATTTGATTTGCCGTTATTTTTATTCGTTTGCTAAAAACAAACATAATTTTACTTTTCTCTCATTGTTTTCTTTGTTGTACAATAAAGATTTTATGGAAATTTTTGATTTATTTTTGTTATTCAATTCATTTTCTTATTTGTCCTTTCAAAAGTAAATTTGCTAAAGTTAGTTGAACTATAAAGCGGAAAGGTCGCTTAAATTCATAAAGTCATGTTTGAAAAGGAAGAATGAAATTTGGTTCATAAACGCAAGTGTGAGTAAAAAGAAACCAAGGTTACGGAAACTTTGTGTTAAATTAAAGCAATACTTTTTTAATTAAGGACACCATAATTGGAAGAATAAGTGAATTTACAACTTCATTAAAACTGTGGAATAGTTATACAATATAACAATTATCATTACATTATCAGCTCATTTACAAATATACCCCGGCAAATAAAATATGAGAGAAAATTCGGAATTTTCGAAGTCAGCTACTTTGTTTGCTCTTATTTTTTTTACGTGAAAGCTCAGTCGTTAAGCAGCTCTGGGTCGGAGAACATCTCTCGCGTCATAGTAATTATTTCTTAAGTACGGTTAGGCTTGTGTGTGTTGTTTGGCCCTCGAGAGTTTTTCGTCTCGCTCGCACTGGTTTTTTGTGGAATTTCTTCAAGAACCACGTTGTTACTTCCTGTGTGAAGGCATAGGTCGTGTACAGTCGGTCACAAAACTTTTCTAAAATACTGTTAATAACATCTTGGGCATATGGTCTTAGTTATTCCGCCCATATTTGTGCAACACCGTATTATGCAAATTTACTTAATTAATTTATATTTTGTACCCTGTGTGTTTCGTTTACGCTGATCTATCTTTGATTCAAATCTCATCAAAATTAGTTAGATATTTTTGGAGAGGTAGTAATTCTCCTATGTCCCCCTCCTGGTCTCAGGCTTAAAAAATAAAAACCCTATTTCGCAGAAGTCACTTTCGCATTCAGTCAGGGAATGGTCGAGCGAACAGTTACCCACGTGGAATGAGGGAAAGCAGTGTACTCAAATTAAAATGTCTTTGTTGGTCTTTTGAGTACGGAAACTATTGCTTTAATAGATCTCTCCTAAAAGGATAATTAATTTTTTTTCTGAGTATAGAGGGTTTAGCGCCACTGACCTTTTCCGAGGCACTTTAGAGGAACCTTACAAAGTATATGTCTGTTAGGAGGTTTCATTCGTCATTTCTCAAATCGGTCCGGTAGTTCCAGAGATTACTCGTACGTCTTACAAACATATAAACATACAAACTTTTAAGCTTTATAATATTAGCATAGATTGAACTAATTACTCGTGGTTCAAATAATCTGCTTGAGTAAAAAGCTTCTATTAAATTAAGAAACTAACGACTTCCATAATCCTTCCAAATTTATCTCAACTAGTTTTTAAAAGAGTCATTAAATGGTCCGCTGTTTGGTCCAATACTTATGAGCAACATAGAGGTATGTTGATGATGTAGACCCGGCTGTTTGCCCTGAGCTCTTCAATAGGCTGTGGCCTGTTGGCTTATACTTTACTTTAAAGTTATCACACAAGGAAATGCGATCGCAGGTGCCCAAAAAACACAAATCAGGCTGCTGGGGAGAACATCGGCTGGAAGTCTCCTTAGGCGCGTTGAGGCAGGTTAAGTGAGGACAGGATTGACAGGTCATACTATAATTTTAAATGAGATAAATTTTCGTGAGCGTAAGGACCATGAACTTGATTTTAGTAGAATACCCTCACTAATAGCTCTGGATAACCTATATTCCGATAAGCTATATTCCTATAAGCTGGTAAACAATGGGAGAAGACACATGTTGATTTCTATATCTTGGAGATGAACATTCGTCATTCTTTCTAACTACTGAGAGAATGTAGCGCTTTTTAATCTGAGAACTTGGTAATTCTCAGTGCTACTGAGCTGGTAGCCAGAAATGAGGCTGAAAGCAAAGAGTTAACCTTCTACGTCGGCAGTGAAACGGAGCTAAAATCGTAGCAGAGACACAATGCCAAACAAAAACTAGTTAGTGACTGCAATAGTGTCAGACAATGTTGGGTTCCTGGCAACAGCAATGTTGAAGGAAATTAAATTAAAGATAGCTGGCTAGAATAGGGTCGGCATAAATAAAGGAATGTGTAACAGATCGGTTGAGTTACCGGGAAACTTAGTAATTGGAAGGTGAACAGGGGTCTAATCGTCGCTTCCGATAACGAGCTTTTTCGATAACGTTCTTCCGGTTGCAGATTATGACGTTCGATATCGCATAATATATACTATTACATTGTTCGATAGAGAATGCCAGCTCGTTATCTAAAGCGAAAACTGGACCCCAGAACTAAACGTTCTTGGAGCAGTCAAAAGATTATAGAGTTTTGAAGGCTTTGGAACCAAAACTTTACTACGGAAGATCCAAACTGCTACCGGATATGAATTGTAAGGTGAGAACAATTCTGATAGGATCGTTGACAGGTCGCTGGTCGATAATAGCACGGACCAGGATTTGGTAAACCGACACTTTAAATTTCTGTAGGATGTGTGAGCATGAAGAGGAACAAAAACAATTGAGCAGAATAAAGCTGCAACACCATAAGTTTAGATGGCTGAATAGGCGAGCTCATGAGAGCATTAGTGATATCCAAAGTGCAAATTAGATTATATTAGGGAGCTCATCATGAGAATTTAGTAGTTTAATGGCAAGTAATAGGGGTTTTTCTGGGTACGATGGGAATTTAATTTTATTACTGGATATTAATAGAAAGCAACCACAGTGGACTCAACTGCGTCTCCGAATGGGGTGTTCACAACCTTTAAAAAAAGGCCCGGAGGAGGAGTTAAATCAGGAGAACTGGCTCAATTTATTCTCTTCTTACATCACACGTCCAAAGAAGTTGCACCGGTAATTGGTTTGAATTTTTTCAAGCATTTCCAGGAAGACAGAATATGTCAACATCCACCGATGCCATTTCCTATCGGCAATTACACCTTTTCTAAAATAATCGATCAGTAGGATTAGGCGCAAAAGCCAGCTCCCAAAGAACCAGTTTTTGTTCATGTGATGGTATTTGCTCGATCCAGGGCGACTTTTTCTTTCCCCAAACTGGATAATTGTGCTTGGTTAGAACGCTACAGAGTGTTAAGTGGTTCTCATCGGTCATATAAATTTGTTTTAAAAAATGCGGCTAAGTTTCAACCATGTGAGGCGACAGTTTGCCGCAATTGCTAGTTGTAAAAGATTGAAGCTTTCCTCTATCTCTTCCTTCACCATCTGTCTTCTCAGTGTTACTTCTCTTAACAACAACAAATAAATGTGGCCAGTGTTTGATGCAAATTCTGGTGCCGGAAAGTTGTGCTGCTGATTTTAAAATCCTGAGCACGGGCATGATTGGTGTTACTGGCAATATTCTCTATTAGAAATTTAACTAGTTCATTGGCACATATTGATCGTTGTTGGACGGTATGCGGATTAACAAAATTATATCGGTTGCTCTTCCTAGCCGTAATATTTCGATGTTTTGTGCGTTGAGTGAATAAAACTGATGTGAATCGGAAAATATAATTATTCAAGAAATTTTCAGGTTGTTAAATGTTACCCAGATAACATCATGTAGAGAAAGCATACGCATAATGGCAATAACTTGCCTCCTTTTTGGGGATTTGTGTTTAAGTGTGTCATTTTCAATCATTTGGAAGACCTTGGTGTATGACTGTTGGCAACTTAAAGCCCAGTTGAGCCAGCTTCTGAGAGGTTTGATGTAATTTTAATACACTGGGAGAAAGTTTTGCTTAGAGAAATTATCCAAGAATCATAATGGCCGCAGGGATCCTGTATACGCTTGTCAGGGATAAACAAGCACCTCGAGGTAGCTAGAGCTTGTATGCTAAATGAGGAAACCTTTTAGCGACAAATGGCCTTAGCGAACTATTACTTTGTAAGCAGTCAGCTATATAGATGTTATCTTTCTAAGTACAGTTATAAAGGAATCTCTCCAGGAGGATAACAGCTGCCATGAATTAATAGCCTGGATTATAGCAGCATATCGATCTCTCTGAAGCTATAAGTTTAAAAAGTATTTAACTCTTCGTGCATTTGACCAGTGCTTTCATCGAACTAATTTCACGAGATCCGGTTGTCATACAGAAGAGCGGATTCGCGAAAATCTTGCGGGAAATGCCAGTGATTCTAATGACAAATAAATTAGCACCTCAATCTTATTGGAGCCTTGAGTTCGAAGAATATTCGGCTATTCGGCAACTGATAAGTAACTTAAACGTAGTAATACTATGAGAGGTGGAAGAGAATCTTTATTGTATCTTATTGGCATCGAATAGTTAGCTGGTTTATATGGTGGCCAATCTTAGGTTGGGGTATTTTTTGACGAGTGGAGCCATTGTGCTCATGTCATACACATAAGTCAGTATAGGCCTGTTGTGTGCTCCATTGAAATCCAATCCCCATAGGAACTCAGTATTATTGACGTAATTCCCCAATCTTTTGCAGTCAATAACTCTAAGGTACCTATTGTCCGGCAATGTATCATCCTCAAAAAAGTGAGATGTCGGCTGGGTGAAAGCTGGGCATGGCCTGCAAATATTGTTATCTGTGGGTTTAATCCGTTAAAAGTACCCTCGTAAGTTATAGTGCAACGTTAAGACCCATCAACTTTCTTAGTTCACCAGAACTGTCTTCTCTTCTTCCAGGTGATCCCATAGAACCTTAGTTATATCACCTACATTCTAACTATTCCATCCTTTACTGTAGATCATTTTCGCTCAATTTAGTAACTCTATCTTCATTGCGTTGATTGGTATAGCGTTAATAAGGATTATTGTCTGCAACGTTGTTGCCTTTTTCACCGGGCCAGCGGGGAATTTTTACGTTTACTGCGTAATCGTTAATCATTATTGTTATTCTTGCAATTCAAAACGATCCTAGAGTTTAATCTATCATTTGTGAGTGCTCTTATTACCGATATTAGAATATAAATGCTTGCCTCCTTTTATTTTTTTGAGATAAGTAACACTGGGCACTGAATTCCTACTGATATGACTAGGTGTTATCTTATTTAGGAAATGGAAAGTGATATATAAAACAAAGAAGGAAGAGATAGAGGAAAGCTTCATTTTTTTACAATTCTGCTTTTTTAACGTTTCTAATAATGCAGTATTGCAGCGCCTCTGGTGTCAATGAGGCGTATTAAATTTTTGAAGCTGTGCTTAGTAGCCATTTTATTGGTTATTTTACTTCGTAGATGTTTCTGCTACACAATATCTGCGAAGGAGGGCGCTCTGATGTTGCATTAAGATTAGAATCTACAGAAGTCGGTGTAGTTCTTGGTGAATAAAGGAAAACCATCTGTCGATTAACACCGAAATTGACACCATCGTTGGAACAAACAAACCAATCATATTTTTTCTCAATTTGCCAATACATGGTATGATGATTTTACGAATATTTAGCTCTTCATTTAGCAACAATATTTCTAGTTTTAGAAAATCAAGTGTTGTTTGTTTTTTTTTTAAGAAAAAATGGTTCTTACTTTGATATTGTCTTTGTTTTAAAAACAGCCTTTTCCTTTTGTGAAAAGTTTTGGTCTTGAATTGAAAATGGCTCGTAACTTTTATGCTTTCGTTCTTTAATTGAAAACATTTATTGAGAACGTATGGTATTGTGCTTCCCACGTCATTGATGTGGTAAGGAGTCTTTCGTGAATACACTTGACGGCTACGGTTAAAGCTTTAATGAGAGAAATTGAAGGTTATATCTCCCGCCCATTGTATCATTACGTGCTGATGCAAAGTCAAAGGAAATTATCTTCCAGCGTGAGCCTTTGAAGCCACATTAGATGCGATAGCACAGGCTCAATTGTACTCGGTGAGATGATGCCAAAATTTACTTTTTAGTCTTGAGTTTGTAGGAGAAAAGGTAAAAAAAACTCCTTTTCTATTTTACCCTCTCTTCCTTACATTCAAGGCCTTGCAAAGTAAACTTTGCGTGTGCAAAAGCCATCGTACAAATTGGGGCGTTAATGCTGGCTCTAGTGTACTGTGTGTCAAGACCATGTCACATTAATCTTAAATAAAATCTACCCCTACATATTAACAAATATTTCTGCTTTTGCTTAGAAGCAAAGAATTTTTATATAACAAGACATGGTAATTTGTTGTTATGGCTCCCCACCTTTGGGGTACAACAACTTCACTATGATATGGAGTTGTATGACGTGAGGTACTATGTAAGACCTAAATGTATGTTAATGTTGTTTATAATTCACACAAAAAATATAAACAAATTAAACATTTTTATAGCCGTTATTAATTTTGTAAAAACATTTACAACACGTAATTTTTCCTTAACTAAAGAAATAAATAATTTAAATCGCATTTAAGACCGCCGCCTCTGTATTTTGTCATTATATTACATATTCCAAGTAAAAGGAGACATTTTTCTGAAAATACCAAAAATTATGGCTGTTGTTGTGTTAAGCCTGTGAGGGTTAAATACTCGTATCTGTAAAGTATTCTTACTGTACTATGTTTTATTTTTTATTTTTAACTCATCCATTAAAAATAATGCTCTCGAGTACAAGTATCATTCAAATTACTTTATTCCACTTTGGGGGTTTGTGCTTTTTTTTTAATAAAAAAAAAACGTTTTTGCCTTTGTCTTTAAGTTAAAAGAACTTATTTTTCTGTATAACATACATACTTATAATCGTATGAATGTATGTATACATTTTAAACCAGGTTTTTTTCAAGTGGATTTTGTTGTCTGAGGATTTTTAAGGTATGATTTTAGGCGTTTTGCTTTTACTTTCCTTTTTATGCTTATGGTGAGTGTGTGTGTTGGTGGTGGGGCATTTAATTAAAAAACCCTGTATGTCCTCAAGTGAATGAAGGGGAAAGTAATGTATGAGACAATATGTAATGGAAAAATATTTGACAAACAAAATTTTCTTTAACTCACCGTTTCAAGTTGTTTAAAATTTAAGTTTTTTCTAGCATTTACAATATATTATTTTACTTTAATATTTACTATTTTATTATTAAAACTGAGAATTAATCTCAAAAATCTTGAATCTATGCCTCAAAAATAATAACCAATGAAGTATAGAAGATGCAAAGCTAGTGATGTTTTCTTTAGTTGCATTCAAAGTATTGTATACTATTTTCACAAATAAGGATGATATGGCAGGAATAATTCGATATTTCAAGACTTTATTATTATTTCTAAAAGTAGCCGACTCGTTTGAGGTAGCCCCAACTTAAAGTTTTCTATAAATCGTTGTAGTCACAATTCGAACGAGCTAACAAAACCCCAATGCCTATAGACAAACTCTCTCGGCTGTAACGTGGCTTTCTTTTTCAGCTGGGGTATGACTGAGTCTGTCCAGGTTCGAACTCAAAGGTCCACTTCCTTTAAAATACAAAATTTAGTTTCTTAGGTGTTACGAAAATGTACAAAGTTTTATTGAAAGAAACTTATACTACTTAGGATATCTTAAAACAGTAACCCGCAAGCCATACCACAATTGTGGACACATACATACACATACCTGCTTATGCTCTTTCATTTAGTCGTCACTAAATGAAAGCGACGAAATTAAAGTTAAAATTTAATAAATTTGTACAGCAAAAAAAAAAAATTATTAATTATGGAAGCTAAGAAATATTTCATGATAAGAAATGCTTTTCGCAATATGCAATGCATTTTATTTTATGAAACATTTCACAATAATAGGGAATATAGTTTAAAAAGGCATTTTAATAGTATCCACAGCGCTGTGAATAAATTTAATTTCGAATTTATACACTACATTGTTGAATGGATTATTACATTTTTACTTTTTATTTAAGTTTTGATTAAATTGCTTATTTACAAAAAAAAATGCAAACAATTAATAACCACAGCATGTGTTTTAAATTACAAACTTTTCTTCAAGTGTAACTTTATTTTACTCTCATTTCTCTCAGCAATACAAACATATTTTATTTTGCCGGACACTGTCTTAAAACTACAAGGTATATTGTCAGTGAATTAAAGACGGTGACAGCTATTAAAGAAATAAGTAATACCGACTAATTATGAGAGTGTTCGGTAGTCCTTGAACCCGTTTAGGAAATACCGGCCAAAGGAATTCGATAGCTCTCGTAATGAACACGTTTAACAGGTGGGCCTTGAAGCCGTTTACGGATGAACCTCTCGCAATAAACAAAAGAAGTTCAATATTAATTTGGTAGATCTTGAATATAAAATACGAGAAGTTCAAGATAGATGCGATAGATTTTGAACGAGTTTCCAAGATGAAATTCGGTAGATCTTGAAAACCGACAAACGACCTCAAGATAAATATCAGAGATCTTGAAAATGATAAATGCTGTAGATATTGAAGTAATAGGCACACGGTATAGTGTATGGAACAATACAAATAAATAAATAAATTCTGTATACGAGTATCTTGAAATAAAATAAAAATAAATTAAAAATAAATTCAAGATAAAAACGCTACATCTTGAACACGTAACTACAAGTTTATCAGAAAGCTCAATACTAATGCTGTCAATCTTTCCTGCTTTCTCCCAAAAAATAGAACAATCCTTTATGTTGATGTCCAATATCGTAATATACAGGTAGCACACTGCTTCCTAACTAAGACGTCCATGTCGTCCTGATTTTGCTTAACTTGATATCTTATAGTAATTATGATTCTAACTCGTTGGGAATTATTTTCCCTATTTGTGTGGTTTGTTCGCTTAGCTTGTTGTATTTTATTTCTTTTAAATAGCGTGTATGATGTGCTTGCATACACGTAGTAGTTTAGGAAAAAAAATATGGGTTTCATTTGTATAAGAACCCAAATAAATTTCGGCATACTACTGTCACTCCAAGTGAGTACCCACAACGGTTCCAAATAAAAAAAGGGTAATAAATATGTATGTATGTATGAGTATCTCTCCATACATTTTCTATTATATTGAAAATTATTGAATTAATGTTATTATTTTTAAGTTGCAGCTTTTCCCTGAGTGTAGAAATTATAGAGAAGGACCTAAACTTTAAGAATATTGAAATTTGAACTAGCTTGTTGGAACATACGGTGATCTACAGGATGCCAAAGTTGACTATCTAGGGCATGAAAAACCTTGCTGACCTCATAAGTTTTAAAATAAAATCTGATTTCAATGGCTTCAAATGGTTTTTAAATAGGCAAAGTAAATGCAATCAAAGGCAACGCATTAGAATCAAGAAGATTTTCTCTATGAAATGTTTTTAGGCTGAGGAGTATCCCAGCAGAAAGAAGCGAAGATTTTTTCATAGAAATTTCTTATTAATTTTATGTGGTAGATCTTATTAATTTTATCAATAAGAAAACCACATAAAATCAAGAAGAAATCTTATTATTCACAACTTTTTTTAATCAATTTTCGTTATTTTTGGCACCAAATAAAAAAACAATCCATAGAAAAAACTTCTTCATTCTATTAGGTTTTCTTATAAATTGTAAACTATAGGGATTTCTTATTGATTTTATTAGGTTACCTTATTGAGTTTTTTAAAAAGGGTTTCTTCTTGATTTTCTTAAGATCCTATATAATTATGTGTAAAGCATCTTATTGATTTTTTTTAATAAGGAAATATTCTTGATTTTATGAGTTGTCTTGTTATATCATATCTATAAATAGACACAGAAACAAGTTTTTTCATGATCTTTTTCATTTTTGTACAAAAATGTTTGTACAATAATTTCAATGGTTATTCAGGCTGCTTGTTAGCATATTGGTTGGAGTGCTTGTCTATCAGTCAGAAGATTGCTGGTTCAATACTTGTTGAGTAAGTTAGTTAAGAATATAACATAATGTGTATGTATGTATGTATGTATAAATAAATAACATCTACAATATACTACACACATACATACATATGTATATGGTATAGAATTTAACTGAAAATACATAAGTACAGAGAACAATTTTTTTTTATTAGGTCGTCTAATGAAAACAAGAAGAAAAGTTTATTGAAAAAATTAATAAAATAACCTCATAAAAACTAGAAGATTTCTTCTTGATTTTTTCTAAAAGGTTTTCCTTATTAAATTAATAAGATTTCCTTATTGAAAAATAACCAAAGATATATCTTATTAATTTAGTTCTATTTTATGAGGTATTTATTAGGCACTGTTTTCTCTGTACACCCTGTTATGTATGATTAATACGTTATTCTTCAAAAATATTACTCATACGTACTAATATGCATTTGAATAACATCCCTGCAGAAAATGCGAATAGTGAAATTGTAGTGATTTACTAGTGACATTGTCAGTAGCACTCCTGACCAGGTGTACCCCTGCCAATGTAATTATCTATTGACATTTAACATTAGCTTGTCATTGAAAATCCACCACTAGACTGTAGCAATACTGACTAAGTAGTTCTTTTGGTACCACATGGAGACATTGGCACCAAAGATTCACTAGTAACTTTTACGGGCTCTAGTCTACAATATCGATATTTCCTAGCTCGTTGTCTATAGTAAAATTGTAGTGATTTACTATTGACATTGTCAATAGTACAACTGAATAGGTGAACCGCAGCCTGTGTAATTGCCTTTTGACATATAACATAAGGTTGTCATTGAAAATCTACCAGTAGAATTTAGCACTATTCTTTTACGACCATATGGAGACATTTGAACTAAAGATTCACTAGTAAATTTTAGTGACTCTCGTCTACAGTTTTATAAGGGTTGGGGCAACAAACTTAAATACATACCCACATACATAAGTACGTAAGTTTGTAACATTATTGCATAGCATAATAAAAGAGAAAAACAAACTATTGACGCGTTTATTGATAATGTCACCAGAAATACACTAGAACTGTTGTCTCTAACGTATCTCTACTCGCCCATTAAAAGGAAAGTTGTCGACATTTCAACTAGTACAATTGTCGCTAGAGAAAATAGTGTTGACATAGAGACATATGGTTCTAGGCTGACTAGAGGGATGTTAATCACACACACATGTATGTACTCGTATATCTGTAACAATAAGGAAAAAGTGCTTAAGTCCTATTTTACGGTTTTGCAGGAGAGCACTTTTAAACGTCCAAGCAGATTTTCAGAAATTTATTTCTTTTACATTTAAATTGGGAAATTATCTGTTATCCTTTATTTTTTTGAAGCAAACATCGTTCTACACACTGTAGAATCTACAGTGTAGATAATACATTAAAGTTGAAGTATATGAAAGTATAAACTAAAATAAGCTATTATTACAAATGAGATTGGAAGTCTAAAAAAGGTAAGCCGCAAGTCATTGTGCTATAACTTCTTCAAAACATTCTCTCTTACCTGATTATAGTACAATCTACTCTGCTGAACTTATAGCTTATATATAAACAACACTAATCACTATGTAAACGAAATTCGAAATCTATTCTTTGATAAACTGATTGTTCATTAATAATTATCACATGTAATTTGGCTTAAAAAGCGTTACGAACAGTAGCCTAATTCAATTCATAAGAATTTAAGAAACAAATACAGTTCGAAAAATAATAATTAACTTAAATCCAATTTTTTTTGTCTCGCTGTTCTTGTCTGTGTGGTATAGAGGAAAATACATCCATATATAATTCTATTATAAAAGAATAAGAAATTATAATTTTTAGTTTTGGCATGGCTTTCAAAACTCTTGGTTAGATTTATGATGACTTTTATCCTTTTAGAGAATTATTGTCATATATTAAATTCGTTTTCTTTTTAGTTAAAAAATCCGATTTAAATCAATATATATTTTATATATTTTTATATATGTATATACAACAAGTTTTAGTTGCTTGTTTATTAACAAATTATTTTATATTTCTTTCTTTTTAGGTAAGTTCGACTAAATTTTACAATAGCACTTGATCCTTGGCAAGGATAAGAAATTAATATTCAAGTAAGCAATGAAACAATGTAAAAATTATTGGCCGAATCAAAATATCACCTGCCCTTATTTTTAAACGTAGTGAACAGTTTATCTAAAAATAATCCGCTTTGCAACTTTTGTTGCAATAATTATTGCAAAAAATTTTTTCAATTAGAAGTACTAGACTTGACCCTATTTCTATTTAAAAAGCCCACTAGTAACTCATTTGCCCTAGCAAATGATTTTGGTTGCAGATACTAATAAATTATGCCTTTTCTTTTTCATAATTGTGTAAATAGAAATTTCTTTCCTTATTCCAAGAATAACAAAAATTTTCAATCTCTCTTAGACAATAAATCAGCTTGAAATGATTGATTTGAAATTTTCAAAATTATATTCCTAAACAAGAAGACAATAATAAATTGAAGTTCTCGAACATGCACTAATAATTTCAAACAATAGAAACAATGTTAAAAATATGAGGGAAAATAAACTTCAATGGGAAAAGTATGCAAATTGTTATTATGTAATATTTGCAGCGTTACCATCAGTAAAATTCAAAACTACCCTTGAGATGAAGTAAAATTACCCAATTTAATTGAAATTTCACCTGACCATAAATTAAAGTTTTATTGTATAAAAAAACTTTTAGAAAAAAGAAAAAAATTCATTTAACAGAGATCAATATTATTTATACTGTTGAGAAATTTATTATTTGAAATATTGTAAAATTTTTATTTCAAATAAAATTTTTTCCTTGGTGGGTAAGCAGGTCTAAATGAATTTCATTGGTGCTTTAGCAAATCCTCAGTAGACTCCAACCACACTTTGGAACAGTTGCAAACTACGATTTGGTAAAGCACCTCAGAATTGCATATAGACATGCTTAACCACTTAAGATAAAAATTTCATTAATCATACCATTTAGATTATACTATGATACAAAAGTTGAGAGAAAACAATTATTCAGGGTTCTCATGTGCCAAGTCTGTTTTGTTGGAGTCCATGGATAATGAAAATACCTTTGGTTTTTTAGGTCACTTTTTAAAGAGATTTTATAACGGTAGATGTAATGAAAAATGGGGTTCTTAGAATTTCAAATTGAAAGAGTCATACGGATTTCTATTAATTTTTTTTCACATTTCAACCACGATAATTTCGCTATTTATTAACCGATTTACAAAAAGTATGTCTGGTTTAAAAGATAATGTCAGAACCTTTAAACAAAAGAATAATTAATAGAAATCCGTTGGGAAACAAAGCAGGTATGACTTTTTCCATTTAAAACTCTAAAAAACTTTTCGAAGTGACTTAAAAAACCAAAGGTATTTTCGTTCTTTATGGTCTCCAAGAAATCAGAATTGGTATATGAGAGATCCTGAATAATTTTGGTGTTGCACAGTTTTATTATAGTAACTTACAACAAATTGATAAAAATAGCACAAAAATTCAATAATAAACAAAAAATAAAAAAATATAAAAAAGTGAGTTCAAACTTAAAATTTTATTGCATATATTTAGGGAATTTTCTTAACTGCCGTTCCTTTGAATACATTCTTTAGTAAATAAAATTCCTAAAATGGTCTGCTTCTTAAATTAGTTTTGCAAATATTAAAGGTGCTGAATAGTCTTTCAACTGAAGTTTTATTCATTATCAAGCTTTTGCAAATCTATATTAAAGGATGTAAATCAAACAGTGACTTTGATTGAGAAGACTGTGCAATTTTTTGGATCAACAATATCTAAAATTATATAGATTTCATGAATAAAACCAAATCATTATTTTATTTGGTCAACTTCTTCAATTACACTGATCTGCAAAAAAATGTATCTTAAATAAAAACTCGTGTAACAAAATTTAAATTAATTTTAAAGATTTTTTTAATGGTCGTGGCTACTATGACCCCTAAACAAGGCGACTGCACAGAGAAAACAGTGCCTACTACATACCCCATAAAATAGAACAAAATTAATAAGTAATCTCTATGTTTTTTTTCAATAAGAAAATCTTATTAATTTTATAGAGAAAACCTTTTTGAAAAAATCAAGGAGAAATCTTGTAGTTTTTATGAGGTTATCTTATTAATTTTTTCAATAAGCTTTTCTTCTTGTTTTCATTAGGCGACCTAATAAAAAAAATTGTTATCTGTACTTATATACTTTCATTTAAATTCTATACCATATATATATGTATGTATGTATGTAGTATATTGTAGATGTTGTTTATTTATACATACATACATACACATTATGTTATTTTCTTAACTAACTTACTCACCAAGTACTGAACCAGCAAACTTCTACCTGATAGACAAGCACTCTAACCAATATGCTAACAAGCAGCCTGAATAACCACTGAAATTATTGTGCAAAGATTCTTATACAAAAGTAAAAAAGATCATGAAAAAAAAAATTGTCTCTATGTCTATTTATAGAAAAGAAATAACAAGACACCTCATAAAATCAAAAAGATTTCCTTATTAAAATAATCAATAAGATGCTTTACACATAATCATATAGGAACCTACTAAAATCAAGAAGAAACCCTTATTGAAAAAACCAATAAGGCAACCTAATAAAATCAAGAAGAAAACCTTTTTAAAAAAAATCAAGAAGACAACCCTACAGCTTACAATTTATAAGAAAACCTAATAGAATCAAGAAAGTTTTCTCTATGGATTGTTTTTTTGGTGCCAAAAGTAATTGTAAATTGAGTAAAAAAAGTTGTGAATAATAAGATTTCTTCTTGATTTTATGTGGTTTTCTTCTTGATAAAATTAATAAGATTTACCACATAAAAACAATAAGGAATCTCTATGAAAAAATCTTCGATTCTTTCTGGTGGGATACCCCTTAGCCTAAAAACGGTTCATAGAGAAAATCTTCTTGATTCTATGACGCAGTTTTTTCTCTGTGTATTTCATTTTCCCCGACCAGTGCTATCAAGAATAATTATTCTCTCTATATCGGAAAAGAATTGCAATCAATGAAGTATCAATAAATATTTCATTTACGTTTAAAAATTAATTTTCACCTGCATTATAAATTTTCATAAGCTCTGGAATTTTAAAAGATAGATTTTTATATAACTGGAAGAAATTTATGGACGTATGGATAGATGATTGATGGCCTACTTTTATTTATTTGAGTAAGTCATAGTGTTGAATTGTGTTGATAAACGAAAACAAAAAGAACAATTAAAAATGGAGGATTAGTGCTTTGAAAGGGAAGAATTTTAAATTACTCTTCTTCTAAACCTAAAAGAAATTACGCACAAAGTGGCAACACTGAATATTTGCTTAATGTGCACATTAGGTCTCTCTCTCTATCTCTCTCAAACACACACACTCACGCACACTCATATATATTCAATGTAAGAGACAATAAAATAATTTACATTTACAATGGGTATTTCTGTGAAATGTGTAGTATATACATATGTATGTATGTATGTGTGTGTCTGTAGTTGTGGGTGTCTATACAACAATACACAGAAAATTATATTAACAACAATAAAAGGAAAATTTGATGTTATTAAAATATAGTTAAAATGTCTCTTTAACATAACTATATTATAATGATAACGAACATCTTTAACATTATTTACGTTTAATAGAGGGATTCAAAAAGAAAAAAAAAATCAATTCCCAAATGTGTAATGAATTTGATAACTTTTAAGTGAGAATGAGCATATGGAATCAAACAAAATAAATAACCTATGCATTACTGGAGTTAGAAGTTCCAGATCAAGCACTATTGAAAAGGACTCGAAATGAAAGCTTCCAGTATCCTGAGGCATTTGTATCAACTCTTCGAGGGTGAAATGTGTGAAGAACAGTGATATGTATGCTTGGGACTTACGAGAACATTTAACCGAATAAGTGAAAGTCAGTTGAAAGCAAAGAAATCGACATGAAAAAATTTAGTACCCTATTTGTTATGAAATTTGTCACATAGCCGTAAACCTTACCATACACGGCATGATTATTACATGTGACATGTCAACTTTTCAACTCGTGTAGTTCATGTGAAAGAGCTTAGCTGTTTTTAAGATTGTTTCTTTAATTTCCAATATATATTAGAGCGTTGCAGATTAAAGAAAAAATGTTGCAATGTTTTTTAGTCTAGTACAAAACCGTCCTAGTCGAAATCGTAATACCACACTCGTAATAAGGCCCATTAAGAAATATATTAAGCCTTACTACGCCGAATTTAAATTTCCATATTGGATAGTTTCGCATGGTAGGGTCGTTATATCGGTGTTGTAAGATATCAGAGGCTTTGTCAGAAGAAAATAGCGCACGCTGTGTTTGAAATTTTGTCAGATCATACGACTTTGCGTTGTACTTTTATAGAAGCAAGGTAAGGTAACACACGACCTGTACGTATCTTGCACTGGGAAATTTGACATGTCAGATGTAAAACACATGTCGTGTATGGAATTCTTATGTAATATCCATTTATGTTTTTTTTTGTTTTTTTAACAAACACAACCCGTGAAGCGATTAACTTGTCTGCGGAAAACACCCAGGGTCTATGGTGGGAATGGAACCCACGACCTCTAGACTGAGAAGCTAGCATCGCTACCACTCAGCCACAGGGGCAAGGAAAAAGCAGTCTGCGAGGTTGGATCTTATAAAGCCGCTTAGAAACTCCAAGGCACCGTTAAAAACAGATTTTAGAATATGTAAGTTTCTGATATAATTTCAGCAGGTTACTAATTAGCTAAGAAAACTTTGCACAAAGAGACTAATCAAAGTGAGTAGCTTCATTCGTTTCGATACTATCTTTAAGAACTGCCCTTTTGTTCGGATTTGAGCTTATCATCTGATTTCGTGAGAGACGTCCTGATTACCTGAGCAATTTTCCCTAAGAGGACCATCCTGAGCCACTTCAGTAATAGCAAATAAATAACAATAAAATTTCGTAGTATGTTATCTCGTTTCAGCAGATTATGATGAGCTGGTAATTTCTTTGTCGTCACATCAAGCAAAACGTTTAACAGTAGACAATTTTACGCTAACAAATATACAAGTATTTTTTGCAGTGTTACATTTCTTTTCAAACTGACTTGACCTTATTGAATTCGCCTTAAATATTACAAAAATTAACATATACGGCGGCTCTATGCCCGTCTTGGTTGGTTTACCTGCCTGCAGCCTTCACGCAAGCATTCAAGTATAATCTATATGATTCCATTTTGAAAAAACCACACAACACCCGTCGGTGTCAACCTATGTGGAACCGTATCCTATGGCATATCCAATGGCATACATACTACCTAACGCCCCCTTTCCCCGCCGCCTTCGAATTGTTAGTTAATATGTGAATAGCCCCAAGTACACGGACACCGTGATGGGTACTAGATCCATTACATCGCATTGAGGTATCTGATAAGGTCACTCAAACTAATATCTGAAAAGTCGACTAGTACATGAGCGCCTAAAAACTTGTGTCTCGAGTGATGCAAAGCAAAGGACATTCGCAAAAAAAGTGGAAGACTGTCTTTTCTTTGCTATCTTCATGACTACTTTGGCAGAACTCATTATTGCACAGGCCTAAGCTACCAGCGTGCTTGCTAATCGGCCAGTGTCTTGTAAGGACTTCGATGAGTTTTGAGATGTCCGTGCAGATCCGCATATTGAAATATGGTTTTCTGATTTTGGAAGGTTTAACATTTATTGCTTAATTTATGTATCATATTTTCTAATAAAGAACTTGTATGAAACGCCAAGTAACTTTTATTTAACCTGTTGTCGCTTGGTTAGAGGTTATCTTTGAGTTTTACTCATTAAATCAGTGATTGCCTGCTCCTCATTCGTTGGAATTATTTCTGAACATATAATCTTCCAATAATTCAAGTTCAACATGATGCGAGTGCCATGGTTTGATGATTCTTTTAGATCTTCTCCAGCGTATATATATGGAGACTACATCCTAGTTATTGCTTTCCTTTATTTTGAATACTTGACTTTTGGACTCTTATTATTGGTTGATGTATTTAGTAAGCACAGATCAGTTCATGGATGTCCAGTTCCTACATTCGAATAGATCGATCTTCTTCTGTAGTATTATTATTCTTTCTTTCCGTTTGGTAGGGAATGTGCATAATATCCATGGTTCTTTAAAGTGTGGCAAAATATATGTTATGGAGGTAAAGCCATGCCTTAAAAAGCTCGGCTCGTATCATGTAGAAACTGGCAGCTTTGTTGCTCTTGAGTTTAGCAAATGCTATTTTTCTTCTTCGATACCTAGCGATGCTTTGGAGGTAGTTCTTCTGATATTTCTTCTGGTTTGACGCAGAGAAGATGAGCTTTATGAGCTCTCCTCCGTTTAGGTTTATCTTCTATAAGCTTGTTGCCATCCCTGTCCCTTATGTTTAGTATAGTGGCGACCTTGGTTCCGTGAAACTCCTTGATGACTTTATAGGTTTTTCGCCCATGGATTCAGGCAGCTACGTATTCTCTTGGTGTTCCGCTCCGATTCATTTTCTTCACCTGTTTTTCGAATTTGTTTAATGGAAATTGGAGTTCCGATTGGCGTGAGTATTTTAATTTTGACGGATTTCGTTTATTTGATTTTATTCCAGGTTGCGTGCTTGATTCACGAGAAAATGTAATGAGTGCTTGCGCCCAGTGCGTAACAAATAGTCTTAATGCTGGGTTTGCCTTTATTTTTCCAACCAGGTTGATGTAACCCCATGTCTTTGCACAGACGGCGTGTGAACTCCTGTGCAAGTGAAGTTTGCTGCAGTCGGTACACATTGAATGTCCACCTGGCTAATGTTTTCTTTTATAACTTAACATTAACATACCGACAAGCAGCTGGTATTCCCTATATAGGGTGGAGACCATTTAAATCGGCTTTAAAAAACATTACTGGCTAGTTTTTAAGATTTTTGGTTTTATTGGAAAGGTTGATCCTTGTCATTTCAGAATGGAACACAATATTATTCATATGACTACCACGACTGGGTTAGTAGTACACCATTCGATCAACCCAATTTTTTTCTCTCAAAGAAGTGTGAGAAACTTTCAGTTCCTGAGAACGAAGACGAGTTGATGCTTATGGATGTTCTTGCACTTTCTCAGCCACAGCAGCAATGATTTCTATTCTATCTATTTTCATATACTTTCTTCAAAAATTGAAGCACAAACTGAACTGAAGGCCGATCCATTCTCCTAAATTTCTTACAGTTTGCGTTAAAGACTCACTTCCTTGGAAGAAAGTTTTTAATATTTCCCAATTTTGTTCGAGCGTATAGTCAAAGTAATCGTCAGGTAGTTCAAATTTAAAATTTTAAATGGACCATTCTAGAGTCATCCGAAAAACATACTGCTCATGAAGCGATCCATTTGGTTATGGGTATTATCATCTAGTGATTGCCAGGTATATTTATGTATATCAAGGTGTGGGAATTTGTTATGAATATGAATGAATAGGTTAGGTTAGGTTAGGAGGCTGCTGGTAAGGAAGGGTGAAATTTAGAGTCCAGCTCACTTGCATCCAATATAATGATCCCTTTGTGCTACCTGTGAGTTGAAGAGAAGATAGTGAGAGAGGTTGATAGGGAAGGAATAGTGACAAAGAAGACAGGTGCTGAAGGAAGAGATAGAGGAAAGCTTCATTCTATTACAACTCTGCTTTTTAGCACGCTTTTTTAATAATGCACTGTTGCAGTGCCTCTGGTGTCCAATGAGGTATATTAGATTTTTAAACTTTGTTTAGTAACCATTTAATTGGTTATTTTACTTCGCGGATGATTCTGCTACACAATAATGACGAAGGAGGGCGCTCTGATGTTAAATTACAACAAGTGATATAAAAGACACTAATGCACATCAGAAAAATGCGTAGTGCTGTTATTTAATCACTGTCTGAGACCGGGCTTGAACCCAGGAGCTTCGGTTTTGTAGTCAGCTTGCTAACTACTTCAGCCAACGCTTATCCATGCAGATTTCTCTAAGAAGTTCAGCGCTGTTATTGCGATTACTGCGTTGACCTTCGGACCCAAAATTAAGTGCAGATTTGTGTTATCGGACCCAAGTTTTGCGTTAAAATCTCCCATGATCATTTTTATAATGTTACTTATCGATGCTAATAATCTTTGTTTGAGATAAAAAGTTCTTCAGACACGAGGTCGAAACGTTGTTCAATTCGCCTGCTATGAAAATAGTTTTGGCTTAGCGTCGATCAGACCAGACCAGACCAGTGCTGTCTACGCAGATCTATCTCCGATGCAGGGGATGATTGTGAGTTATATACATACATACCTGCGGCAGTATCTAGTGATCCGAGTGCTTAGGCTTCTTTGAGGTAAGCAGTCATCTGCAAGAAATATTGAGAAACTCCAACCAGATGATGTTGATATAAATTAACACGGAAAATCGTGAGATTGATATTTTAATAATTTATTCTTTTAGCCACGTTTCGTTTAAATAAATAATGCTAAAAATGCAATATTTTCTTGTCTTGAGCTTTTTTAAGTTTTCGCAAATAGAGATGAGTGATCGTGATTTTCATTTTCTGGTTATGATGGCATCATTAGTTTTTATCAAGCACATCTAGTTTCAAAGATATAACTACTGAAATATAAAATTTGCATAATCTACAAAAATATTTGTATACGTTGTAGGTGCTCAGGACCTCCTTAATAAGCGTTTGTGGCTAAATAAAGTAGTATTAGCAAACCTCATAATAATGAATGGCAGGATAAAGTAATAAGACTAGCAGATCTGCATATATAATACATATACATACATACATATAAGAATAAACAAGTGTGTATTGTGCTTCGGAAAAGTATTTATGTTGGTACATATTTATGTATTTGTATGTGTGCTAAAAAGTCGTAATAAGTAATAACATCATCAATAATGAAAAAGAAGAACAAAATTTAAATTGTATTCTGCAAAATTTTCCAACAAAACTACAAATTTATGCTAATTAAGTAAATAACTTTTTATGTATGAATAAAAGAACACATACTCCCAGTTTTTACACAACAATTTCATCGAACACATTCATACAAAAAATGAATGAAAGCCTTTTCTAACTTTTTTCCCTCCCTCTCTTTCTCCCTCTCACTCTCTCTCCCTCTCTCATTGAACAATGAAATGGGGGGAAAAAGAAAACATTTTACTACAAATAGTTTTAGCTGGTATTACAACAAACAAGTTTCTAACAAACAAACAAAAAAATAAAACACTATTGCATGCATGTTATGGGATAAGATATATTTTTTTGCTCTCTCTTCTCTAGTTTAGACATAAAATTGGCAACTGGCCATGTATGTGTACAAAAATAAAAGATATGAGAAAACTGGTAACATTTGTTTCCTATTAAACTGGCAAAACAAAAGCAATAAAACAATTTTATCAGTAGCCAGCCTCTATTTATGCTACAGCAAAGGTTTAAGTTCAAACTCCCTCCACATGTCCTGCCACTCCATTCCGCACTCTGCTGCCACAACTAAATTTAGTTTAGTTTATTGCAGAATATCCAACAATTGAAAATCAATGTCCCCTTAAACTATGAATTACAAAATAAATGAATAAGTATCATTTGTGCAGGACCAATGTGTGTGTATGTATGTTTGTGTGTGTGTGTGTGTGTGTGTGTGTGTGTATGTGCATGAAATAATACTGAATGCCAACTTAAGTTATGGATCATTGCTCTGGCTAAAGTTTAGATTTTTATTTTTTATTTACAAAAATTTTTAAATGATAAACTTTTTTTGTTGTTGTAAAGAAATATTGAACGAGAAAAGGCATCACATGAATATAAAGCAGAGAGGTAATTCTGCAAGCAAACAGGATTCTATGTTAAGTTAGAAAAAAGACTTAGGAAATTATGCCATGTTGGCTTTGTAAAACTTTTCTTTGCAAATATGCAATATAAAATTAGCAAAACAGTTTAGTTCGGTTAAAACAAATAGCGGTTGTAACATGTTATTGTCGGTTATAGCGAACTTTGGCTTATGGCGGATTTTCAAGTATAACGAATTCTTTTTAAAATCTTTAAAAGAAAAATCAATAAAATTTATATGTTTAAGTACCTTCAACACCTCGCAAGTTCTTATTTGATGTTTTTTACAGCTGTTATTTCAGTTAAAAATAGGATGCACGGTATCACGGGACACCGTGAAGGAACGTAGTTCTTTACGTTTTACTTACCTAAGAAATAGCCCCTTATCCCCTGGTGGGCTTATTTTTGATCAAATATGTAGCATTTGTGCCCTTCCAGACTAAGATCTATCCATGTTTTGAATTGAGTTTGAGTTCCCCGGAATATTACAGCAACAGTGAAAATCTAAAACATCCGCAGTGGTAGCACCATTATGCTTATGATTTGTTACCTTCAATGAATTTCAGAATATACTTAACTTTGTTAAAACGAAATTCGCTTATAACGAACAAAAGTATAAGGTCACTCAGAGATTGCTGTAACCGAATACCACTGCGTTTGCTATGTTGTTTCTTTAATATTGTTACGTTTTTGTCCTTTAAAACGCTTTTCTATGGGCTCGAAGGCTTGCAAATGAATAAAAGTCCCCATTGTACTAAATATATACACTTATACTAATCAAGAGCTTAAATACACGGAGACAACTTAAATTACTTAAATGATTTATAACTAGGTCTACTCAGCTGCTGCAGATATATGCACTATCATTGAAGCAATACCCCTTCTCTACTGTTCTCTCCACAAGACTCAGTCTGCTGACGCTCACTGTTTGTACTACAATAATAACTCACTGACTTTACTTTGACACACTTATGTACGACTAAAAACTGCCTTAAACTATAAGTGAACAAACCTAATACAAATGTTTTCCATCAAAAGAAAGGGATAGTGATAGGGAAGAGAGGTCGTAAAGAAAGAGATAGTGGAAAGCTTCTTTTACAACTTTTGCACGTTTTTTTTAGTAATGCAGTGAAGTAGCGCCTCTGATGTCAATGAGGCGTACTAAGCTGAGCTTAGTAGTCATTTAATTGATTGTATTATTTCTCCGATGATTCTGCTACACAATACCGATGAAGCATGTAACATTAGGATTAGCATCCGCTTAAGCGGATGTAATTCACTGACCATTGTCTATGCCTTCATCACCTGAAATTTCCTTCTGCAACTGATACAAAAGGATACTAATTCACAACAGAAAAATACGTGGTGTGGGTATTTAATGACAGTCGAAAACCGTGCACGAACCCAGAATCTTGCGTTTTGTAGTCAACGTACTAACTACTTCAGCCAATACGACCCTCTTACTTACAAACACATAAGCCAATGCAGACGCTAGACACTACAAATTATACACTGCATCTCTAATCATGCTCTCTTGGGACTCGCTTCATGCACCGATTAGTAAACGATATCGAGAAAGTAAAAATAAAGCAAAAAGAATCATATAAGGCTAAAGTACAAGGTTTTCTTCCTAAGCTGGACCAACCGAAATTTCGGCTGTATGGACACCAAATCGCAACGTGTCAACTCCTCAGGAGATATTCGCAGAGGACTATCAGCAAAGCGATGAATTCATTAAAATTTTTGTGTTTCGTCTAGATGACCTGATTACATATGCCACAGAGCTACTTTTCTGAACTAGAGTATCGCTTATCATGTAGAGCTCTACTCAAATGTCAAGAGAGGTAATGGAACCATACTGGAGAAGAATTTTTGAGTGTGCAGAAACTTCGGAGCCACAGACAGATTGTCTAAGCGAGTACTATAGAGGTGATGTGTGGTACCCTGGTCATTACCTCCCTTACTACTGCACCCGCCTTGGACGGGATAACTTCGAGGTGTGTTAGATCAATCCAAGTTTACATTTTTTGTGAGTTTTTGAATCTAATATTGTGGTGTGCCAAGGTATCGAAACGATTTACAGTGGCGCGAACGGTCTTCCGTTGCAAAGAAAGAAATGCCCCCCTTGGAGACAGATGTGCAATGGCTTTGCACCTGCCTTACGGCCTATCTCACGGGTGCCAAAGCACCGAGTTTGGTTTTGGGACGCCAGACCAACGCCCCCATGAACCCTTACAGTTCACACCTATGCAATACATAGGTGTGCCTCAAGGGACCACAGGTTGCAAACCTTATATATAGTTATCCCTGTACTATATTTAATTACCTTGCTTAGGTAATTGAGCTATCTAAACTCGTATCAGTTGCTATGTTCATGCCATAACAACTTTCTGTTGATTGGCAACAGCACCTAGAATAGTGTCTGGCTGACCGCGTCATACCAATCACTAGCATTGATTTAACACTGGGAAGCCAAGACTATTCTCCCAGCGATTTTGGTAGCAACCACAGCCACTACGATAATTCTCAGGCTTCCACGCTATGGTGTTGTGTATACACCAATAGCGAGGTCCCCAAGAGAATTCCTCAACCATTGCCGGCACAGCTGAACCACCCTCGCGAGAAGAAAGCAAGCTGACGCCACCAAAATCCTGTGCCTATTACGATCAGACACGAATGTCCGTGCCCTGGGGTCATATCCAGGGCGTGCAACCTTTTGAGCACAGGATTTTGATAGCCGCAATGCTTTTATCTCTGAGCAGCTCAGCAGTCGGGCAACCGGCACCCTCGCAGATCCACCTTTATTAATAAAGGCTTCACTACTACTATCTTTTGAACTCAGGGGCAGTTCTAGGTGATCATGCACCTAACTGACAACAACGGTCCTTCATTATTTGTTTTCCTTTTATAAATACATGCACATCCTTTGCTCTGTTATTTCAGAGATCGGGTAGTAACACATAAGTTTTACGGGTAATAAGCCAAAGGTCCGCCAGCAGAAAAAACTTCATTACCCTTAGCTG
The DNA here is from genome assembly GCA_944452675.1 of Tachina lurida. NCBI lineage: Eukaryota > Metazoa > Arthropoda > Insecta > Diptera > Tachinidae > Tachina > Tachina lurida. The sequence goes on along the minus strand of OX101753.1, from coordinate 32,395,313 downwards.
GGGCCCCGGGATTGCCACACCCGTCGTCAATTTGACTCCCCTGGGGGGGCCCCTTGGAGACCGACAACACTGTCGCCAATTCTGATCCGTATGTTACATTCTATTCTAGCAATAAGAAAATCTCGAAGTGCATTGATTTCGAATGCAGCCAAAGAAGTTTTATGTCCATTGAGGGATGTGCTGATAATACGATTTTGATAGACCTATTTCTCAGAGATTACCATCAAAAATACAGTTCCTGTTCTAGGACCACTACTAGATGTTAACTAAAATACATTAAAATTAATATGGCCTTCCTCAACAGTTGGTTGATTATATACGTCCTGTGTATTCCACTTCAACAACTATGTTTTCAGGTGCTTCATGAGAATCAGATGAACAAGTTTTCTGTGCTAGAGGAGTTATAGAAGGGGACCCCTTATCTCCTGTGATAATTAATCTTGCCATGGACAGACTAACTCGTCGACTCTCTGCTGAACTTGGTTGTAGGATTGGTAATCACATGATGAACATTGCTACTTTTACTGACGATCTGTTCATCTGCAGAAGAATACATTGCAACACAAACTAGCGATGTGATTGGAATTTAGTATTTGAGAATCTGTAGAATGTGCTGTCCAAGCAATTTGTGCGCTAGGCACTCAATCATAGAGTCAGTTGAGTGACTCTTGTTAACATTGTGATATCCAATTGTGAATTATTTAACATTATGTGTGTTGAGTAAATAAAGTGTCTGATTTGATGAAAATTGTACATCTGGGTCTTTTTAATTTACATCATTGGAAGTCTACGAACCTCCAAAAAAATGAGTTCCTCGATTTGGGATGATTATGCAAAAAATAATGATAACTAAATCTTTAATTGGGTATTTAATAGCTTATGTAGAGAAATAGCCCTGGCTATGCGCCTGATATTCTCGTACTAATTGATAATTTAACCGATGTTCGTAATGGAACTGGAAGCAAAACTTTTTTTCTTATGGATTGCCACATAATAAAAAAAGCAATGCAATTTTGGTATCACAAATTTCTCATTAAGTTGGCTCTAGTGAATCGATGGCATTTAAAACAATATATGTAGTATGATGAAATCAATGTAATAGCTGCATGGTGAAACTTGATATTCTTTAATATTCTTCTCCTATCTTTAAGGTTATTTAAGGTTATTTTCAGTGTTGAATGGAAATATGATCACATTAATGAGAGCTTCAATGGAAATGTTCAAAACTAAAATATTATAAAGTCAAATTATCTTTTAATTTTAGGTTAGGTTAGGTTGACGTGAGGATTTATTGCTCTAATGGTAAAGAACATACACATAAGCGATTACAGTCATGTTGTGCGCTGCTATATGAATTAAAATCGCATCCTAACCTTCATAAGAACTCGATATTATTGAAGTAGTCCGCAATATTTTTTTGACCTATAAGGTGCCTAATGTCCAGAAAGGTATCATCCTCAAAAAAGCGGGACTTCGCTGGGTAGAAGCTTGACAATCATAGTGTCCTCCCTGCATTCCCTGCAATCTCCATTCCTGTTCAAGTGTCCTCCAAAGTGAAAGTGCCCTGTTAAGTTCCTGATCAACTTTCCTAGTTCGGGGCTTGTTTAGTTTCAACATCACCCTGGTCTTATCTTCTGCCGGGTCGCCCCATTCATTTCAGCACATATTTTTAAGTGAGTTGAGATCGAGAAACAACCTTTTCGACCTTTCTATAACAAAAGCTTCCATAGATATATATCTATCGTGTAACTTAAATTTATTAAAGCAAACTCGTAGATAAAACCTGAGGTAAATTATCTGTATGTAGAAATTACCGAATCGAACTAATGCAATAAATAAAATCAAATGAGACGAGGAACTGCTGGGTATTTGACTATCTAAATTAGATATATAAAATATGCTGTCCTTGGGACTTTTTCCTTACACTTAGTGCTGTGAAAGCATGATGAGGTAGTAAGAGGGTGAGAGGAGGTATATTGCCAAAATAAAAAGAAAATGAATTGTTTTGGTATGGAAATTGTAACATTTTCATGATAAATCGTTTTCGAAGTATTAAAACTAAAATATTGGGAAAATAAAATTATCAATTTTCTACAAGTATGTGTTGGTGCTTACATCTACACAAACAAATTAAAGGCAAGAGGACCCGCTTCCGATGTGGTTTCTTTTATATCTTGTTTTATTTATTTTTTTTTTTTTGCTTTAGTTTGTTTGCTACTTGACTAAGGAAGGAAAAGGAGTTTTATGTGTTTTATTTTGCTGAAAACTTACGATAGTTTAGACAAGTAAATGGGTTTGGATAGTGCATGAGTTTGCTTAGTACATATAGTTTGCTAAACTTGAAAAGGAAATAATAATATTAGTTGCATATAGTTGTAGGCGAAATATGTGATGTGTAACGTTAGAAAATCGCATACATATAAAACATAAATTTTGGCATAAAACAGAGAAGAAAATGCCAATATTTGGATCTTAAATGCCATCGTAATCTCTCTAAAAAATGATTTGATCATCGATTCTTTTTTGCTTGTTTTGTTTTGGACAATTTTAGGGTAAACACTACTCTTTTCAATCTGTGTTTTCAATAAACTTCTTTTTCATATTCCTCCACATTGTGAATGGAGTCGTCGACGTCACATCAAGACGACAGTAAAAATTGTCACTTGTCTACTCTTTGTTGGAAACAATTGACTACTATTAACATGCTCCATTAATTTACAAAGCCTTAGAAATTAGCAAGAAATTGTCAATAAGATTCAATTGTTACCGATAAAGAGTAGACAAGTTACAATATTTGCTGTCGTCATGATGTAATGTCGACGGCTCCATTCACAATAAGAGGGTGTGTTCCCTGTGATATGTTGCCCTTTCGCCAAGCGATATTAAGATTATTTCGAATAGTTTAATAAATTATTTTATTTATGGCTATTAAAGCATTAAGACAAGGTATTATTAGTATTATAAGAATTTAATTCAAAAATGCAAATTCTTTATTGGAAAATTGGCACCAGAGTGTCAAACTTCAAAATCGGCTTCTTATATAAATGAATACACATACACGAATACATTTCTCTCGGTGGCCATAGATATTCATTTAAGATATCTCTCTCTATCTCCCTCTCTCTATTTCTCAACGAAATCTTTACTCATAATTGAAATAAGTAAATTTTTGCTTTTAGCATTATTGATATTGTTGAAGTGGCTTATGCTGGATTTTTTTTTTTGGTGAGTGCAATTCTATACATTTGCCTAACATATTGTTATTATTGCTGTTGCCATTGCCATTTAAAATAATTCAATTTTCAAATGTTTCCGTTATGCAAATGTGTGTAAATAGAAAACACGACGTGTGTGCTTGTTGGCTAAATAATTTTAAAATGAGAATTGAATTCAAATTATTTTTATAGCATAACTTTAAGGCAGGCATGTGCAGTATGAATATCTTAGCATATGCACAGGTAAAATTGCTGAACATTTAGGCATTTATTTACATAATATTATTTTTTATTTTTATTATTATAAATAATAACAAGTACTTTGTTCGAAAGTGATTTTTCAAAAAACAAAAGCCTTGATAAACAGAAACAAAAATTTAACATATTTATTTTCTTTGAAAGGAACGGAAATACTTGGACATTTTTTTATACTATCTGTACGCATTCTAAGAATTAATAATAAAATACAGCTTCTCAGAAAATTCAGGTCAGGGAATACAGCCTATGTCTTCCCCACAATTCAAAAAATGCTTGCTTGGTATGCATAAAAGCGATGGCGTTAATGATTTGTTTTTTTGTAGAGAAGTAATACTCAGGCAATGAATGCCTACTAAATACTATTACTGGGTGTTACCTTCTTTTGGAAAGTGATAGTGATAGAGCAGACAGGTGGTGGATAGAGGAAAGCTTCATTCTATTTACAACTCTGCAGTGTTGCAGCGCCTCTGGTGTTAAGAGACGTATTAAATTTGTATAAGCTGTCTTAAGTATCTATTTTATTGGTTCTTTTACTTCTGCGATGATTTTGCTACACAATACCGATGAAGGAGGGCACTCTGATGTTAAATTAGGATTATTATGTGCTGAAGTCTGTCTAGTTCAATGACCAGTGATTATGCTTTCATCACTTAAACTTTCCTACAACAACTGACACAAAGGGACGCCAAAGCACATCAGCAAAATGTGTGGTGTTGTTATTTAAGGACTTTTTCAGTTTCCGGGCTCGAACCCAGGACCATCACATCTGTCTATACCAACTTACATCACAGCCACCTTCTTTGTTGGTACTTTTAGAAATGTTAATTAGTCGGCGAAGTAATACAACTAATACATTGGCTAAACTAATGCTTCTACTTAACAGTAGGGGCGCTACAAAATGTTTAGCTTATTCATCATCAGTCCGTCGTAGACTGTCCCATCAGTAAAGAAGGTAACATTAAGAAGGCATACTTGTAACATGAGTGTATGTTACAATAAGGTCGTAAGGTACTCTTCATTATTGTGTTTGAGGTATTAAGACTGCAGTTGCGACGTTTTTGTATAACGTTAATCTTTAATTTCGGGCGAAATAGTTCTATTCGAAGTACGCAAAACACGAAAAGGTCCATTAAACTAATGTTTTCAGATCATATTAGTTTGGATACCTAATGGATACCTTAAGGAAGAGGTACAAATGAAAAGAAGAAAATTCTTACTAATAAAGTTTAAGCCTTTTTAATTTGTGTTAAGTTTCTTATTAGTAAAAGTTTGGGTAAATAGAAATGAATTTAATATAGGTTTAAGTCCTAATTTGCATAGTGCATAGTGCTATTGGTAAGCTGATTAGTTAGACGTAGAGACAAGGAAAACAGATACACTTCCTTTCCCCTCGTCTCTCTCTATCTCTATCTCCTTACAAACTAATCAGCTTAGCAATAAGACTTGCATAGTGTAAACTAGGACTAAGTGCTGGTTGTTGCAAGTAATTCCATTAGCTTGATTTGAGTTTTGTGACGTTTAGGTTTTCAGTCTCGCAATTTTAAGCTAAGATCCATACCTTACGCCCTACAGAGTGTCGTCTAATCGACTATCAGTGAACCTGAAATATTTGATGCCGATATGTAAATATTGTATTAATTAAAGAACAACCGATTTACATATAATTAATACTTTTATTTAATTTGGTATTTTAAAATTTCTGTTAACTATTTTTGGGTAAGAACATCTGTGATAAAATTTGGCCTTCTTGTTTTCCTTTTTTTTTTAATTTTTCGGCACAAACGTTTGCTTGGAGTGCATCAGTGTTTTGAGGGTTGATGACACTTTGCTTTTCAAATAACTCCACAAAATGAAGATCTGAGGGATCAAATCTGGTCATCCGGATGGCCGTCTTGATTCGACATGATATGTCCCTTGATTTCTTTTGCAAAAACCACACTGGTAACTTTGCATTGTGGTATGGTGTATCATCTTGTTGGAACCAGTAAAAATTTGTTTAAAGGACTTTCGATGATTCTTTCGGTTTCTATCTACAGCTGCAATTAGTACAATTAAGTTCGGCAGCTATGGTCATGCAATTGTATTTTGTGGATCCCTGGATGGATTATGTGTTTTCCATGTGCGTAAATTTTGCTTTTTAACGATACCAAAAAATATAAAATGGACCTCGTTTATCCACAAGCCAGTGTCGACCATTCGGCAGACTGTTGGGCAGCACGTATTTGAAACAAAGTAAGCGTTCTGTCAGCGAAATGTATTGACTCAATTATGCACTCTAAGCAAAAAAAATTAACGTCGTCCTTCAAAATTTTCTTCCAAGTTGATTTTTCGATGACAATACATATAATATGGCATCGTGGTAACACCCCCTCTTCCAGATATTGTAAACGATCTCTCAAAATCTCAATAAATTTTAATACTATATTGTGCAAATTGCTGTCAAACGATGCTTCTTGGCCACAATATTCATATTTAACAGTTATTTTCAAAGTGCAGAAGTACAATCTTAAAGTATGTCTTTGTCTTAAATATAAACTCAATGGAAATTCTATCGGACTTTACCACATACGTGAGCAGACACGAGCACAAACACACGCTTTTTGTTCAATCAACTGTTAAAGTTGTTGCTGTGGATCTCTTAGAAGTCCAAAATGTGTGATCCAAAATTTTCTTATTCGAAAGATAATATATGGTATTTGAAAATGATTTCGTTCATATGGTCACCGTGGCTGTTCTTGACGCAGCTCATCCCAAATGTCCAAGCTTTGGCCACTTTTTCGAGCATTCCTGGCCGTATGTCACAAATAGCACAAGCAATGTAGGCTTCCAAGGCATCAATGGTCCCATGCTCCTTCGAATAGTGAAAAGAAGATATGTACATTATGTTACCTTAATATAAAAAAATCTAACTCATTATTTTTTTAAATTCGAAATTTTTGCATTTTTGTTCAATCGAAATACATATACAAAAAGCTCGATTTCAAACAAATAATGAATGAGGACCTTTCTATATTAAGGTAGCGATAAGGCGTCAGTTGTTGCTGGTTTACCAGCATAAATTGTTGACTTCAGGTGTTCTCACAGGATCCATTCAGGAGGTGTCAGGTTACACAACCTTGGAGGCTAAAAATCCTCAAAATATTGATATCAATAGGTGGATCATGATGAAATCACATCATTGATCATGGTGCGGTAAGGATCTCCATTGACCGTAAGGTGAACTTCGGTTTCATATTTGAAGAAATAAGACTATAGAGCAAAAACATGGAAAAACTGAAACACATGATGATCTCGTGGGCTTAATTCCTCCACCAGCTGAATGGGTGTAAGTTAAGATCTTTGAGCAAAATGTTTAATTCAATTTGCTTGCTTACTTTCTTACTCCTAACCACTTCTACCTTGCTATATAGAGGTATGAGGCTTCATTAGATGCTATGGTTCTTCTGAGTTAAGGTTTTTAAACTATTAGAATCAATATTCCACTAGGACCACTTTTGCTACTCGGGTAGTATTGTCACATCAACTGGAGACTCTTCCGAAGACGTCTCAAACCGCACTTTGAGAGCGGCCAACTAAACACAGTGTGGAAGTCACCATCAATTTCCAACCGCACTAAAATAATATTCAATTCGTGCGTGAAGTCTGTGCTTCTCTTTGGATGTGATCCTCCAGGAGGATCTGTTTTTGATTACGTGTGTGGCAATCCCGGGGCGCCAGTTGGGGTGATGTGGCTTTTTCCGTTGACGTACCTTTGGTACATTATCCATAGAACTTATGTGTTACTACCCGGTCTCTGGCCACAGAGCACATGATGTGCACATATTTATAAAAAGAAAATAGTTCTGAGTTCAAAAGACGATAGAGGTGAAGCCCTTGTGGTGGAACTTCGAGGTCTCACCAGAGGCTACTTCTAGTTCCACGTGAACATCTTGCAAGATTTTACCAACAAATGCCTAAGAAGGATATTAAGAATTTTCTGGTCCAACAAAATATCGAACACGGACTTCTGGATGTGTACACGTCAAAGCCGAATATATACCGAAGTATTGAGGAGGAAATGGAGATAGATTGGCCACGCATTACGTAGAGAACCCGGAGATGTCACGCGAATTGTTATTGGCTGGAATCCGCAAGGTAGCGGAAGGAGAGGACGTCCTGCCCACATTTGGCGAAGACAACTAGAGGCAAAGGCTTCAAGAGCAGGAAAAAGTTGGAATGAAATTAAGAACCTAGCATCAAACAGAAACGATTTGAAAACTTTTAGTGAGGCCCTATGTTCCTATAGGAACTAAAGGATCTAATATTTATATATATATATATATATATATATATAGTCGTGTTCGTCCTCTTTGTCATAGACCGTTTGGTTTTGTACGGAAAACAATCTTAGTTGTGTAAGAGTCTTTTATCTCAGCTTATTTTTGTCTATTCGCTTAAGCGACCGATGACAAATCGACAAATTTGGACCTTCCAGCTCAATTTCGTTTATAGCGGAGATATTCTCTTCAGTACGCACATTCCTTGGACGTGTTGGTATTTTTACAGCAAGTATTTAGTATAAATTCATTGACAGTTCGTTTAAAGTCGTCCATGAGTTACGCGAATCGATTACTGGTTTTAAAAGCAAAACTGGATAATTTGTTCAAGCGGCAATCGATTCACGATGATTTGTAGAAGTATACTGATCATAAATGTGAAAAAGAGAGTTCAAAATGACAGTTCATTTGACTGTGAGTTACATATATCGCGCTTAAAAGAATCATCCCTGTTGATGGTAAGAAAGCAATAAAAAATGGTTTGCTCCTAAACAATTTGCATATATTGTTTTCCGAATTTTCATTATTCCGTTGCCATGTGTACACTGCTCATTGATGTGGTTGGCGTATTTCGACTTAGGCCACGAGGTTTTTGCAGTAATCTAAAGGGCACAGCAACATTTTGGTCTTTAATCTTGGACTAAAACATCAAAAGTTAAAGTCGAAATATGCCAACTACCATATGGCCCAATGTGTTATAACAATGTCTTCTAATATTGATAAAATTTGGTGGAAAACAAGCTACTGCACCCTTAAAAAAAAACTTTAATTGCATTTGCTTGCTGTTATCCAATCATGTACATGCATTTCATATACATACTCGTACATACATATGTAAATAAATGTTCAAATCTAATTTTATATAAATGAACTAAAATATGCTTAACACGCGCTAAAACTTTGTTCAAATGAAACAATAACAACAGTAACCAGCATATTATTCTATACAAGCAGATAAAATAAAACGAGATAGAAATTGTAGAAAAACAAATATAAGCACTGCATATAAATACAATCAGACAAAATAATCTGGCCAAATAAAGACAACACTCGCTGCCAAGTGAAATTCTTACTGCAGAAAGCCAAAAGAAAAAAAAGGACACGGAAATATTATTTCAAACTCAGCACTGACTATGGCAAACGTTTGCAACAAACCTTTAGGTTATTTCTTGAAATGAAATGCTTGAAAAGCAAACCAAAAAGAACGGGGTTGCTGCATGTGAATATTAAGATGCAAAAAATAGTTTGGTGGTCTTGTCAGTTCTTCCAGAGAATTAAATATAAACTACTGAGTGAGTGCTTTGGTTTTATTTTCATTGACTGGCACGATTATTTTCTACCCCAAAATGATTTTTAAACGTTGCAGAGTTTTTTCTCCAAAATCATTTTTAAGTCTTGTAGCAGATTATTTTTTTATTTATCCCCTTTTACACGGTTCAAGTTAAAATTTAAAAATAAGAAGGGTGTGCAGTGAGAAAAGAATAAAAAAATATTTTGAGCTTAGAATGCACTAAAAATAAAAAATATTGGAAACAGTTTGTTTTTTAGAAGAAATACCACGCCTATTAATGCCTAGCATTTAACTTACACATACCTTCTGAGGAATTGCGCAGATTGAATACGCTCGAATGCATTTGATGTAGTCTCGCTCTTCAATATCCGACAAATCACAAATTAATTTGAGAACTTCTTCCACATTTGCTTCGGTTCATCTAGAAGAGGAAGTCGTTGGTTGAAGTTAACCGAAGGACCTGTTTTCAAGCCCAGTCACCGACAAAGTCATTAAATAACGATACCACGTATTTTTCTGATGAAGGCATAGTTACTGGTCACTGAACTATACAGACTTCAGCGGATACTAAGCCTAATTTAACATTGGAGGACGCTCCTTTATAGTATTGTGCACCTGAATCATCGACGAAGTTAACCAACCAAAATATGACTACAAAACACAGCTTTAAAAATTTAATACGAGTCATTGAAAACAGAGGCGCTGCATCACTAGCTTGAAAAATATAAACCTGCAAAAAGCAGAGTTAGAAAAGAATGAAGCCTTCCTCTATCTCTTCCCTTACTACCTGTCTTCGCTATCACTATCCCTTTCCTAAATAAGGTAACATGTAATAGTAATAGTAGGCATTAATTGACTGAGTTCTTCTGAGTACTTCTTTTTACTTAAAAAAAAGCAAGTTTGTGCCCCATGAATTTAAGTCAACAGAAGACGGATGGCAACTTTCGAAGTCCGAAACTGTGCTTCTGCACCATAACAGCTAATCGTTTATCCACTGAATACTTGATGAGGATAGTGATGGATAGATGGATCCATCCAAACGAAAATCAGCAGCAATAAACCATCATACTAAGATAAACGGAGCACCGAACATAAATCGAGCTTTCGAAGAGGTCAATGAATGAAAAATGCCTGGAATGTTCTACCAGATATAAGGTCATGACAATGATCCTCAATCATTTAGTCAGACCAATTAAAACCTATTTGAAAGGTAAGAAATAAGAATGTCATGTGTACTGAACAGCTGAAATATTGCCGCTTTTATATATTATTGCTTGCTTACTTTCTCACTCCTGACCTCTTTTACAGTGCAATGTGGAGATATGAAAGAAAGCTTCGTCAGAAGCTTCGGTTATGAGTTGAGGTTTTTACACTGTTAGGATCAATACGATCGAAAAAGTATTAGGTTGACGTATTTCGACTTTGACTGCGACGTTTTTGTAATAGATTAAATAAGACTTCAGCGCCTTTTAACCGACTTCAAAAAAAGGGGGAGATTATCAATTTGTCAATATTTTTATTTTTGAAATTGTTACTTCATAACTCGGTACATTTTAGACCGATTGTAAAAATTATTTTTTTGTCTGGGAGGGTATAGCTTCCAACTGGTGCCATTGTAAAAAATATGGGCGGAGACACGTCCAACATTTTTTTATTTGATTTTATGACATTCATTATGACTTATTTGATTGCTGTGAAACCTAGAAAACACCTTTGGTTCTTGAAGTTACACAATTTTAACGTCCTTTCGTCCTTAATAATAAATTTCACGTGGTTCTGCTTAAAAAAATGGGTGGAGCCACGCCCATTAATGTTCAATATTTGATTTTAAGTGTTTCTACTTTACCAATTTTTACAGAATTTAACACGCACCCTGAGCTCTAAAAAAACACACAGTCTTGCATTTAAGAAAATGGGCGTTGGCATGCGCAGTAAAATTTAATTTTATATGTATATCACCTACAGATTAAAATTTTTTTTTTAAGAGTTTACTTCCAGTTTTGTCTCTCTTTTCCTATCAAATCTTGTTTTTTTTCTGACAGAATTATTTTTAATCTAGGACACAAGTGACTTAGTCGAAGTCGGAGTCTAAATACGGCAACCACGATAAGGCAAATTATTCCATCAGGATATTCCTATTCGTTCTATTTGTCCTACTCCATTTGGTTTTATCTAGAGAACAAGCTGGGGCATTTTAGATTATTCCATCCTCATTAAAAGCCCATACCATCTCAGCTTATTTTTGTCTATTCATTTATACATAAAACTTATAGGATGATTATAATGTTTTGATTTCTCATTCTTTCCGTCCTTATTTTTCCTGCTACTCTGCCTGGGTATTTCATATCTGTAGTCTGAACTCGGCTTTTCCTTGATAAATTGTGAGCCGAAGAATCAGTACCTTAAGTAAGAGTAGGGGTATACGTGGCGTTGCTTACAAATACTTTTGCTTTCGTGGATACTTCCCGTTTTTTCATGAAACTCTTGCTTAGAGCTTGGCATTGATTAATTGTTGCGGATATTTAGATCCTTATCTAATTTACCGTCTTTGCTGAATATAGCCACCATATGCTTAAAATATTGCACTTTTGTTATGGATTCCGTTCCAATACATATTTTGAGGGGTTCCTGTTGACTGCTTATAACCCTAGTCTCAGTTTTATTAATGCCTATTATCAAAGTAATGGAGACATATTGATGCTTATTGCAGTTAGTACTGTGCACTGGAGGGTTGGAAGACATTCTAGTAGGATAGGTCTGTCCTATAATGAGTTCTGCCGAAGTTGTTGAGAAAAAAGCGAAGAGACAATCTGTTACTTTCTTTGCGAATGCCCAGCTTTGCTCTTGATTGCCCAGCTTTGCAGCTCTTGAGACACAAATTTTTAGGTACTCATGTACTAGAGGACCTTTCAGTTTCATCAGAGATTGGGTTGAGTGACCTTATGAGATATCTCAATACAACGGGTAGGATCTAGCAACAATCCAGCGTATCCGAATACTTAGATACGGTTTTACAAAGGAGTGGAAACATCTATATTCTATTTGAAGGCCTGTGTGAAGAGGTCAGCCACATAAACCAACCAACCAACCCTTTGAAACCTCGCTTAGCCATTTCCCACAGAAACTATATGTGGATTGCAATAAAGAGCCTAACTCTGCCGGAAGAACAATAACGCCTACGTTTGCCAGCATTGATAGTTTTTGGGCTTAATTTTTCAGTAGCAGATATATAATGGACGCATGTTTGCTTTTGATTCTTTGGTTATATAACCCTATACTTTAATAAACAAATATGGTCTTAGGTCTAAACATCTTGAAATGTTCTAAACTCTTCTGATGTTGGATTTCCTCTTCTTATATAATTCCGGTAAGTGTTGTAAAAACTGAAAATTGGTCGGATAAAAACTTTAAAAAATACTCTCCCATTTTCAATCAATTGCACAGTATACTTCTTTTATAAATCTATTTAGCATGTTAGTAAGTATTTATTTTCCTGTTGTATTTAATAGATTTTTTCAAAGAGCTGCTGCATTGAAAATATTAGGTCTTGGGTACCTCTATGTGGTCTTAAACCACGTTCCATAAATATTCTTGAGTACAATTTTCTTGATGTTATTCCACTAATGATCTTCCCCTATAACTCTCGCAGTTTTATTGTCTGTTCTCTTAAAACTCGGGCATCGTATAGATACTTCCCAGTCCTCGGCGTTTTCTGAATGGTTCCAGGCCAAAACAAAACTGTTACGTTGGCGGTCCGAAGACCAAACTATATTCTTAATGCTTCCGTTCGATCTTAAACCACACTGTTCTTCCTCCAGGTATTCCTCTGCTACAGGTTTAATATGTTTAGTACAAATCCTTGAATACTTTCCTTGGCTCGGTTCCAGACCTTACCGGTTCCAATTCCGAATGAGGAAGGATTTGGGTATCATCAGTGGTGTACTCAATGATTAAATATGTTAACACCATCTGGCATTCTCCACTGATGTTAAAGACTTATCCCGGTCGGCCTATAAACGAGGCAGTCCCTTAAGTCTGGTGACTGCAGTCCAACTCCTCGTATCACAGAAAATTAAACCTAACCAAAGACATTCCAACTACTTCAGGTGGAGTATACTTTAATTAATTACGTGGTAACGAAAATTGGATTAATTTGCTTCTGGTCTCAACAGTAAGAACTGGCGAGTCTATTCTGTATTTTGGAACCAAAAGAAAATGCTTTCGAACTTGGTATAAGGACTACATTACTTTATATAAACGCATAACAGATCTAATAAACCAAAATCCGCATGTTGCTTAAACATTTTCGTTTCCTCGCATTGCCTCACTGCACCAAAGGAACGTTCTCGCTCGTGTTCTCCATCGCCCTTGCTCAAAAGTTATCATTAAGTTCGTAACTCTCATGATGAAACATGGTTACATTCGTGGCAAGATTGTATTTAATCTTACTGATCGCTTGAACAAGTGCGGAGTCATCACCTCCCGTTTCAATGTTCGTATCAATGTTATAGAAAAATTGACGAACAATTAGCTAATCTCTTATCAGTTTAGATATGTTGTATTGACAACATCCGCAGCATTATGGATTAATGAAAAGGCCAGAAGAAAACATTTAGGAGGAATGATTTTAAATAAATAAATCTAAATTAATAAGAGTAGATATTAAATTGATCCGAAAGCTCATCAAGAAGCAACATGATCTTGTATGTTTTTTTTTAATTTTAATTAATTATAAAATTGGATTTTTTTAAACAGAATCAGTACGCAGGCAGTGATTCCCTACCGCTATTACTAGGTGTTAGCTTCTTTTACGAAAGAGATAGTGATAGAGAAGACATGTGGTGAAGAAAGAAATAGAGGAAAGCTTCATTGCTTTTTACAACTCTGCTTTTTGCACGTTTTTAATAAGGTAGTGTTGCAGCGCCTCTGGCGTCAATGGAGCGTATTAAATTTGCGAAGCTGTGCTTAGTAGGCATTTTATTGGTAATTATACTTCACCGATGATTCTTCGAAGGAGGGCGCTCTGATGTCACATTAGTATTAGTAGTCGCTAAAGCTGGTAGTGACCAGTGTCCTTCATCACTTGAACTTTCCTACAACCACTGAAACAAAGGGACACTAATGTCCATCAGAAAAATGCGCGATGTTGTTATTTAATAACTTTGTCGGTGACCAAGGTCCAACGCAGGACCTTCGGTTTTGTAGTCAACGTGCTAACTACTTCAGTTTTTTTTGAGCAAGAATAAAATTTAATAGATACCTCGGCTCTTCTTATTTATGGATTCAAAGAATTAATAGTGATTTCTGACTTCCAAGAATATAACTTCTATTTGCAATGGTTTTAATAATTTTTTCTATTGATATTAAAACACCCTGTCTCCCTAGACTGTTTGCGCACTAACAGATGAATGCTTGTGCAATTATCCTGCTGCTCTTATAACTGTTATATTTGTAGTCCTCTAGACATCTTTGGCCGTATTGCAAAAGCACGTTTATAAAACTCAAACAATTGAAAATTTTAATGAGCAAGTTGTTGGAAACGTTAAAGAACAAAAA